>BGPR01000049.1:526396-536965 GCA_013235015.1 Araneus ventricosus | reverse complement strand
GTAAAAAATATTTTTTTTTTTAACTTTAGAAATATAAGAAAGATTTTTTTAAAATAATCATTCAAATCTTTGAATCAACTGCATTTCAGGTTAAAAGTCTTTGAATTAAGAAAAAAATATGTCAAACAAAGTACACTCATTTGAACATTTATGCTATTAATTTAACTCTCACCTATTTTTTTTATATAAAGTTGCTATTTAAGGCCAGTTTATTTGAATGTATCCTTGAGAGTAAAGACCTAGAGACAGAGATAATTTAAATTTTTATATTGGTAGTTCTTAGAATAACTAAACAGCAAGAAGATCACAAATTTTAACAAATTATTGGTTTTTCCTGTTTTCATCATTAAAAGATTACAAATTGATCGAAGTATTTTTAAATAATATATTACAAAATATTTAATTATTTTAAATTTGTACACTTTAATGTAAACAGTCAACAAACAGACTTTTCAACAAACAATCTATTGTCGAGTTTATTGTATTAATTTTTTATGCAACTCTGTAAAATATATTAGAGCACCTATCAACATATTACTAATATAATAGCCCAGATCTTTCTCTTGGTAACACTCTGACATCGCCAACAATACAACTTGTGCCATAGCACTCTGTAGATGTTAAACACATTATTTCATTTAGAGAAAAATAAATTTCAGTAATTTTAAATTTAAAAGAGTAATATTGTTCTAATTTCAAATTTAATAGTCTAAAGTAGTGAAATGAAATTTTTATCCATTGATATAAATTCATCTCACTATGATATGTTCAAGAAATTTTAAATTATATTAATCATATATTTCAAATTATCGCTTTTTAATAGAAAGTACTAAATTACGCAGTGGTATATCATGCGTATGATATAGTTTGACTACACGATGCTACTGAATTTATTGCAATCCTGATGACATAATTGATAATAATATTTGGCAACGCTTTGACAAGCAGAGAAGTGCTTTGTTTTAATTAGAATTTCAAAAAGAATTCCTTTGAAATTTTAACTTGCGCTTTGAAAGCTTGAGAATTCCATGGTTATTGAATTATAATATAATTGTTAAACAATGAAAAATACTTCATGGAATTGTTGTTTACCAAGAGGTTTCTTGAATAAAGAAATATGTAAATTTTAACTATTTAAACACTATCAATTTAAGGAAATCTCTGAATGAAGAGGCAATTTGCACCTGTCATACCATGGTGATTTTCTAGTTTAAAATAATGCAACTACTATCAAAACTATTTTTTTCATTATAACCATGTCAGCTTTTAAAAAGAAAAGGGACCAATACCTCTCGTTTAGAACTTCATCCTATCAAGTTAGCTAGTTTTTTTTAATTACCACATTCATTTTCAAAGCAACTAATTCATATTTACTTGCATCTTTGAAACTGTGTGTGTTAAACCCCTCAGATCACAATGATTCCAATAAATTTAAAGTATCGTTTTATCCCCATTAAAAACTCATTTATCATAGCTGAAACTCTTTTGATAATAATAACTCTTGATTCTCAATGACACCAATTTAAAAAAATGCAAGTTAACTATTCAATTAGTCTTAATTTTAACATAAAAAACCAAAAAAATGGTTAAAATTTTTTCTAGCAAACATAATGTGCTTAATTACCACTGAATTTTGTTTTCTTTAAGTCTGAATGCATATACAAAATTTTATATACTATATGTTGTTTCGGAAAATTCTTTAGTTTCATAAATAGTGATATCTGAACTCATCACACATAAGAATGATAAACCCTCATAATCAATACAATAATGGAAGATTATATATTAATTGTTATATAAAACAGATGCTGCAATTTGTTAGATTATTTTATCTAATAAGAGAGCTGTTTTAAAAGATATATTACTACATTAAATTACTATGAGAGATTTATTAATATAAGGGATGATACATTAGAGGATTTGTATTAACCTCTGAGCGCCAACTATTTCAACTTTGGCTATCGGGTTAGAAAAACTTAGCTTTTAAAGTAAAATGAATCGATCTTTTTTTGTTTTAATTATATCTCTAAAATCTTGAATACTTTTATCCATGATTGTTTTAGAAAATATAAATACAAGCTATCTGCTTTTGAACTGAACATGAAAAGACGTCAAGCCGCTTGGAAAGTTAAAACAATGCCAACACTTTCATCCCTTAGTCCCTTCAGCATGTTAATATAATTACTCAGTATAAAAAAAATTAATTTTAAGCCAATTAATGATGAAAATATAATTTCTATATATTTAAGTTCTGCCATATTTTCCATCAATGTCCTCAACCATAAAAAGACTTATTTTGTCATAGAATACTTATAGTTCTAAAACTGTGGTTGGTGACCCCAAATGGAATATGGCAAAGAGAAATATAGCAGCTTAAAAATTCTCAGGATCTTTTCTTTCTTATCCCACAAACTTAAGAGCCTAGGAACCCTAGAATGAAACGCCTGAGTTCCTCTTCAAAGACGGAGAGAAATCCCCCTCCCCAAAAAAAAAAGCACCACAGTGATAGCTTGTATTCTTAAGGGTCAATATACAAAAGAGTTCTAGGCTGTTTAATAGCTGGGGATTTTGCAAGAAAATTGATCTCGACATCTCGCCAAACCTCCTCAGGATGAGTCACTTTAACAAACAAAAAGCAGGCACATGGGATATTGAACACTTAAGGAAGAAGGTGGAGATTTCAGGTGATCACATACTTGTTGAACAGGCATTTCAGTATTGAAAGAGTTTTATCATTAACAAGCACAGATAGTTAAAAAAAACATTTTGATTAAAAAATTAATAAAATTTGTTTAATAAGTATTTTTTTACAGAATTTCTTTTTCAGATATTTATTAATCTCTAATTTTTTAAAATTTAGAGTTTGAAATTTTTCCACTTGTAAAGGAGTACCAATGGAAAATTTGAAAGAAGCCATGGTATGGTCAATATGCACATATGCTCAGACAAAACAAACAATTTTTTTTCATTAAAAGATTACACTTTATTTGTTTAAATCAGATCCACAAATATATTTACAGTTTATACAATAGAATAAATTACATTACATCACTACAATAAGTATAAATATGGTAATAATTAATGACTGATCTTAAATGAGTTGTTCATTTCTCATTTGCACTCAGCTTAATTTTGATTAAAGAAAGTTATATACAGATATTTTAAATAAATATTCAAATGTCTATCACAGTCATTATAAAACTTTAACAAGGAAATATAGTAATTCTATCAGAGTTGTTCAACAATCAAACAACTGCAAATATTTTTAAACAAAACAACCTTCATGGTACAATAGAAGATTTTCAAACACAAAATTAAAATTGCTGAAACACTCAACAGAGAATTGACTATTCAATATAGAAGAAATTACTGATTTATTTATACATACTGAAAAGAAAACAACAGCATTCAGAGGGATATATTAAAAATGATTCTAATTTTCGCAAAACAGTGAAACCACATCTATTTTTTAATATTAAAATAATACTTATGGTGGATAAGAATGTTTTTGTTCATGATACTAATTAACAATAAGAGAATTCAACATGCATGAAACTTGAAACATTTTTATCAATATTTTTTTGCTTTCAAAGAACAAGTCATATCTGTAATCTGCAAAGGTATTAAATATATTAACTGTTAATAATTACAATTTGTTTGGGATTATTATATTTACCTTTAATAAATGAAAATGCATTGCACACTGAAACAATAACCAGTTTTCATATTAATTGATAATGCAAATAATGTAGAGATAAATCATGTGATTCAAAACCACATTCCAATGACACAATATAAAATGACTAGTAGAGAAAAATACGTATTTCTGTCATGTTGACTTTTCTTATAAACACATATAAATTGATCATATTATTTGTACTTATCTTTATTCAATTTTAAAAAATTTCCTACTATAATGATAACATTTAGATATCACAATTAAGGATCAGAAATTAAATAGCTGATAAAGTTAAAATATTTTTTATGAAGTGATCATTAATAACGAAAGTTTGGTTCCTGAAGACAGCATGAAAGTTTGATCAGTTTTACTCAGTAATTTACATTACTCTTTAACAATATTTTAATAGCTTTAAAAAACATAATGCGTTAAAATATATTGATGTTTAAATTTATTCAGCCTGGATGCATTATAATCTATTTACAAAGCCCAATTTTAAGAACAGAAAGTCTAAAATTGATAATCATATTTAAAAGTAGGACAAAACACAATTAGCACTGCATGCTAATTATAGTCCAAAACATTTTGTTCAGGAAAAGACTGAAACACTAATCAAAATAAGATATTTCCAAAATCTGTGTCAGATCCAAGTTAAATAAATTCTTCAAAATAATTTGGTATTAATTATTCATTATTTTAGAGAAATAATTCATTATTTTTGAGAAATAATTCATTATTTTAAACATAACTCTAAACAAATATACCTGTCTTTCCATACCCTCTACAACTAAAAAAAAAAAATTGTATTTTTCCAAAGGAAGGAAGGCTAAATTAAATGGCAAATTTTTGAAAAATAACTCAGTATTACAAATTATTATATCGCTTATTTATAAAACCTAATCGTTATAAATGCTAAAAATTAAGTTCAAAGATTTTTCTTCTAAGTACATACTTGTTTATCATTTAGATACAAATTTTAAATTATCTTGAATACAGCAATACGCAACTGAACGAAGCACAATAATTTTTTTTTTTGTTAAATATTAAGACTAATTGAATAAGGTAACTTGTATTTTTTTAAAACTGTTAGGTCATTGACAATCCAAGGAGCTTATTATTGTCAAAAGAGTTTCAGCTATGATAAATGAGTTTTTAATGGGGGGATAAAACATACCTTAAAATTTATTGGAATCATTGTGATCTGAGGGGTTTGTTTAACACACATAGTTTCAAGAAAATGTACAAGTAAATATGAATTAGGTGCTTTGAAAATGAATGTGGTAATTAAAAAAAGCTGGCTCAGCTTGGTAGGATGAAGTTCCTGAAACGAGAGGTATTAGTACCATTTTCTTTTAAAGCTGACATGGTTATAATGAAAAATAGTTTTGATAGTAGTTGCATTATTTTAAACTAGAAAATCACCCATGGTATGACGGGTGCAAATTGCCTCTTCATTCGAGAGATTTTCCTTGAAATCTGATGTGTTTAAATAGATATACAGTGGAATCTCCCTATAACGAAATCGCTTCGTTCCAGTTGAAAAATTCGCTATAGAGAAAATTTCGTCATACGGAGATTAGAGATTTTTGCAGTTATTTCAGTAAATGCTACAAACCTTTTAGTATGTGCGATAAGTTCAAAAATATTTAATTATGACTTTCAATTAAAAATGAAGTAATGTTTATTATAAATTTGTTAAAATTATACTAATTTTTATTGTATAAATAAAATGCTCAAAAGTGAAGACAATTCACCAATTTAGAGAATAATATGTACTAGTACGGATAAACATAAAAAGCGTATTGTCACATCCATTTGCTGTTTCCACCCTGATTCTTGGAAACTTGACCAGTAGAAATGTTGCTTCCTCTGTAGAAACCCAGGTCCCCACAACTGCATTACCCTTCACATAGCATTCTATTGTTATGTGTTATCGCTGAAATGAACAATGCGAGTGGTTCCAGAAACAGGCACGTGTGAGCGATTTGTTTGCACAGAAGTTAGCAACTTTCTTCAAAAATGACAAAAATCGAAAAGATGAAGGTCTGAAAAAATTCGTTATAAGGAGAAAACCACTTCGTTATATGGAGAATATTTTGAATGTTATTTAACATTCCGATTAAAAATTTCGTTATAGGGAGAAATTCGCTGTAGGGAGACTTCATTGTAGGGAGACTCTACTGTATATGCGAGAGAAATGTTTAACATTGATTGAAAACAAAATAAACATGTTTTATGGCAGGAAATATATTTTTTTTAAATTTACATATTTCTTTATTCAAGAAACCTCTTGGTAAACAACAATTCCGTGTGAAGTATTTTTCGTTGTTTAACAATTTTATTATAATTCAATAACCATGAAATTCTAAGCTTGTCAAACGCAAGTTAAAATTTCAAAGGAATTCTTTTTCGAAATTCTAATTAAAGCAAAGCACTTCTCTGCTTATCAAACATTGCCAAATATTATTATCAAATTATATCATCACGATTGCACTAAATAATTAGATGCATCGTGGCGTCCAAACTATATCACGCGCATGATATACCACTGACGTAATTTAGTACTTTCTATTAAAAAACGGAAATTAATTTGAAATATATGATTAGTATAATTTAAAATTTCTCGGGGACTATTTATCATAGCGAGATGAATTTTATATCAATCGATAGAAAATTTCATTTCACTATTTTAGAGCTATTAAATTTGAAATTAGAACGACAATTACTCTTTTAAATTTAAAATTTCTGAAATTTAGGTTCTCTAAAAATGAAATAATGCTGTTTAACGTCTCGCAGTGCTATGCCGCGAGTTTTATTGTTGGTGACGTCAGAGTGTTACCAAGAGACAGATCTGGGCTATTATATTAGTAATATGTTGATGGGTGCCTCTAATATACTTTACAGAGTTGTATTAAAAAATTAATAAAATAAACTCGACAATTGATTATTTGTTGAAAATGTCTGTTCTGTTGACTGTTTACATTAAAGTGTCTCAAATTTATAGTAATTAAATATTTTATAACATATTATTTAAAAATACACTTCTAATCAATTTGTAATCTTTTAAGTCATGAAAACAGGAAAAACCAATATTTTTTTAATTTGTGATCTTTTGCTGCTTAGTTATTCTAAGAACTAGGCAATATTAAAATTTGAATTATCTCTGTCTCTAGGTCCTTGACTCTCAAGGATACTGTCCTTAAATAGTAACCTTATATAATCAATAATAGGTGAGAATTAAATTAATAGCATAAATGTTTAAATGAGTGTACTTTGTTTGAACTCCAGATTTTTTTCTCTTAATTCAAAGTTTTTCTAAAATGAAATGCAATTCATTCATAGATTTGAATGGATTTTTTAAAAAATCTTTTTTTATGTTTCTAAAAGTTTAAAAAAAATATTTTTTTGCATATTATAAGGAGACAAGACTTTCTGGTTGCATAGAGGCCTATCCATTTTCATCATCTAAAGTAGTGTACTGTCCCAAGAAGCTTCCTGAATTTCTTTGCATTATTTTGAATTTAAATAATTTGATGCATGCAATTAAGTAGATATGTTCTTGAGCCAAAAAACACAACCAAAGCGGACCTTTCCGAAACTAGTTCATGATACAATTAAACCTGTTCAAGCATCCCTCCGAGTTTCATCTTTAGAAGTACAAAATACTTTATTTATCAGAAATAATGAATCGGAGGTTGTTCAAATTAAATTTTTAGAACCATTAATGTAAAAAATACTTCAAAAATTTCTAATTTTTTTTGGAAGAAAGATACAATTTGTGTTTGCTTCGTTCTTTCAGCTTTATTGAAGGTAAACATTTTCAGTTTTTTTTAATTGGAAATATATGTCCCTAACCGCTACAGTCTCTAAAATGAAAAAGAGTTATTAAAATCACGAATAAAGATTTCAAGAAAAAACAGATGAAATTTTAAAAAAATTGTAGACACTTCCTAAACTAGATTTCACAATAATTACTAATATAATAGCGCAGATCTGTCTCTCGGTAACGCTCTGACGTCACCAACAATAAAACTCGCGCCATAGCACTGCGAGACATTAAACAGCATTATTTCATTGTTAGAGAACCTAAATTTCAGTAATTTTAAATTTAAAAGAGTAATTGTCGTTCTAATTTCAAATTTAATAGCTCTAAAATAGTGAAATGAAATTTTCTATCGATTGATATAAAATTTATCTCGCTATGATCAATAGTTCCCGAGAAATTTTAAATTATACTAATCATATATTTCAAATTAATTTCCGTTCTTTAATAGAAAGTAATAAATCACGTCAATGGTTATATATTATGCGCGTGATATAGTTTTGACGCCACGATGCATCAGATTATTTATTGCAATCGTGATGATATAATTCGATAATAATATCTGGCCACGTTTGACAAGCAGAGAAGTGCGTTGTTTTGATCAGAATTTCGAACATGATTAGTGAATTATAATAAAATTGTTAAACAACGAATAATACTTCACACGGAATATTCATTACCAAGACGTTTTTTGAATAAAGAAATATGTAAATAAAAAAAATATTTCCTGTCATAAAACATATGTTTATTTTATTTGTTTCAATCTATGTAAACTATTTCTCTCGCATATATATCTATTTACACACGTCACATTTGACGGGAAATCTCTCGAATGAAGAGGCAATTTGCACCCGTCATACCATGGCGGGTGATTTTCTAGTAATAATAATGATAGAAAAAGAATTTCGCTTCTGGTTACAAAATGTTGAGGGGATTTTGTACGTCATAAAATGCTGTTATTTTTAAAAAATTTACTTGCACATACAGTAAATAAAGCAAAGGAGCACATTAACGTTGTCCGTTTCTATATCTTTCATTGCGTGGCTTTGTCACAGGTTAGGTTAGGTTAGATTAACGTCCCGTTTTGAAGCAACACGAGAACTATTTAGGAACGGACCTCGTAATTTTGAACCGCGGTCAGAAGACGAGGACGACACCTGAGCTGGCGCCCCCTCTCCAAGCTTTCGCGCCACGCCAGAGGGAGTGCGTTTGGCCACTGCGTATGATTTAGCGTGCAACGGGCCTCATACACGGCGTAGCTTCGGTGGAATCGGGTTTCGAGCCTTCGACCCTCCTGTCCCGAGGACGAGGCCTTACCCTTTAGGCCACCGCGGCCTCTTCTTAGTCACAGGCAAAATGCTTTGGTATATATCTTACACACTCAGTGTGAACCACATGTTAAAGGAAAATTCTGTATTTTAAACAACAGTAGTAATTTTAAGAGATTCTCAATTCTCTCAACTTCGCATATAAGTATAGTATAGGGATGGGTTAACCTGGAGTTTAGGGTGCGTACTCACTTCGTTTCCTTTAAGCTCGCCAATTGTTTGTCGCCAAGAAAGAGAGTGCCGGAACATTTGTTTTGGATGCGAACTGAAATTTTTTCGGCGTCGTTTGCGCATGCGCCGACAATGATTTGTTTACTGGTCTACGGTGCATACCGTTAAATTCGCCTCATTTTCATTGGTCCACTGTCTGCTCTCTTCGATTTGATTGGTCGGCGTAGGAATTTAAATATTACTTCGTTTGGAATTCTTGATCGTTAACCAAACGATTTTTTTCAATAAGCATTCGCTTCTCTTCTGAAGATTTTCGTTCATTTAATTTGCTGATTCTCTTTCTCTGTGTTGCAGATTATGGTTTCCAAATATCGAAAGTTTCATCGTCTTCAGACGTCGTGTTTTTCCTGTGTTCGTGCTTTCCCTGTGTGCTTCTTTTCTAAATGAAAAAGCGAAGCTACGAGGGGCCCGCTTTACTGAAAGCGAAGCCGCTGTTATGCGCAGAAGACCTATAAAAAACTCACTGCGCATCCTAAACAGTGTTTGGCGACGGCAAATAAAATTGCGCCAAAGAAAATTGGCGAGAAAATAGTGCGCACCCTAAACTCCAGGTTTACCCAGGGATGGGGAACCTGCGACCTTCTTGAGTTTTTTATGCGGCCTTGGTAGTTATTTACATTTTGCATTGGCATATATAATTGGTTTTAATATGATAATAATTACAGAACAGTAACCCTAAAGATTCTGCTTATGCGGCCTTCTGCAGAATTGCCGAAATTTGATGAAGCATTTCAGTGTATAAACATTCCCCACTCCTGGGATAGTAGGTACTTAAAACATAATTTCCACTTTTATATACAGTTTGGCTTACTCAAGTTAGCTTGAAAGTCAGAAAAACTGACGACTGTGTTTGCCGAACTGTACTGCGGGGCTGACATTTTTATTACAAAATGAAACATGCACAAATTTTGGTTTGTCCACGCAACGCCTTTTAAAGTGTTGCAATGTTTGACACTAAATGCAAAAGATTTGAATGAAATTTTATAATGTCAATTGAGAACTGATGTAAATATCGTCGCTTAAAACGTATGTCACACGGACAGCTTACCGTGGTCACGAGGGTAATGCCACTAGCCAAAAAAAGTTTGTAGCACGTGACCGGTCAGACAAAATGACGGAAATCGTGAACTGTATTCAACCGGCTTGAAAATGCACACGATGGTGACGGAAAATCGTCAGCAGCGAAAACTCAAACCAATCGGAGGCGACTTTGACGGTGACATAGTTCGCCTTCCACGACACCGAAATCTTGTCTGACCGGTTGTCTCAATGCGTCAAGTGCTACAAACTTATTTGGTGATTGGCATTATCTTCGTGCACACGGAAACAGACCACGATAGCTGTCCGTGTGATATACGCTTAACACATTCACTGCCATCGACGCACTGGCGCGTCCAGAACCTATTATCTAATTAGATGACCTCTTCTCAACTGTAGTTAAGAGATGGCAGAGAAGGGGTCATCTAATTAGATAGATGGTTCGAAACACAGAGCACTATTATTAAAAC
>BGPR01000049.1:483353-526386 GCA_013235015.1 Araneus ventricosus | reverse complement strand
ATCTAATTAGATAGATGGTTCGAAACACAGAGCACTATTATTAAAACGGTTAGTGGTTACACTTATTCTTATTATTAATTATTCTTATCTGTATCTTAACACATTCAATGCTACGGCGCTATCCTCATCATCTGATCGTGGTTGAAAATTACGAGGTCCGTCACAAAATAGCCCTCGTGTAGCTTCAAAACGGGACGTTAATAAAACTGAAACTAAAAACACATGCGCACGTACGCACGCAAGCACACACACGCGCGCACTAACACATAATCACGGTGTAAGGTCTCAACTTTGGGGCCGGAGGGTTCCAAGTTCGAGACCTTATTCCACTGAGGATCCATGGTGTATTGGGCCTGTTGCACGTTAAATCATACGTAGGGGGTCAAAGGTCCTCCCGTTGGTATGGTGCGGAATTTTGGAAAGGAAGGTGCCAGCTCATGTGTCGTCCTCGTCATCTGACTGCGGTTCAAAATAGCCCTCGCGTTGCTTCAAAACGGGACATTAATATAGCTAAACTAAACACACACGCACATTTTGCAGAATTTTTGTAAGCAACTTTTTGTTTTTGATTAATATAACATAGCAAAGATAAAAAAAACGCTTAACTTCGAAAAAGAAAAAAAAATTAGAATCTGATTTTAATCTGTTGAGTTTATTTTTTATTACCCATTGTATTATTTTTATTATAATTTTTTCTAAATAAACGAAGAGCTTGAAACTGATATTAATTAAAATTTAACGTTTCTACTGTCCCGAATTCTTAAATTAAGAAACGATTTCTTAACATTCAATTCGATGTGAGATTATCTACCGGTTTTGTTATATATTTCACTCCCAGTGTTTGCAAAGTTTTAGATATTCAAGTGCTTGCAAGCAATAATCTTTCAAGTTCTTTCAAGATATACTGTATTAAGTCCACAGTTTAAACTGTGTTATCTAGAATGTTGAAGATTTAACACTTGTTTTAGTTGAAGACATTCTTATCAGGCTGAGAACAATGGATCTCAACAGCACTCTGATAAAAGCTCAATATTACCTGCAGCTAAAACAGCTCTCTAGGGTTTCATTGACGTAATTTTATCCATTTAAAAAAATACTAGAAACTTCTAATATTTATTCATCCTCTCAAGGCTATATAAAGCTGTCAACTAAATGAATTATGGATAAGAAACTCTTGTACAAATTGAATGGAATTGATTTATGATCTTGTAATCATGATAAGGATTTGAAGATATTATTATAACTCTAAAAATAATCCCCGTCGGCAAGCCGGAGGGCAAAGGTAATATTTTAATCCGGAGATATAAGGAAAAGAACATTTCGCTCTCTATTTTCTAAGGATTAGAGATACAAGAATGAAAGAGAGTGGAAACGACTGCAAATGACGAGAGCTTTCCAACAAGGGGTAACATGCATAGGTTGAAAGATACTTTAAGTTGGGGGGGGGAGGAGCGGAAAGGAGGGAAAATCACTTTTCAGCTCATAACGTCTAAGCAATTGCAGCTATCGAAAAAGTTTAAAAGCAAAAATTGTTCGTTATAATAAGGAGATAATTCACTTAATTTGAATTTTCTTTCTATTTTTAATTGTAAAGGAATGATGGGGAAATGAACATTTCAACCCCCAACATTTCCACTCTCTTTGAGATGGATAGCCCATCTACGAACCAGACCGAGATTTTCACTGTCCATACAACATATCCCACCCTGGTTAAAATCAAATGCAATTTACTCCAGTTATCGTGTTCACAAGATAACATGGGCAAACCGTTATACAGTATACTCTCCATTATCCGTGCGCGGATTATCCGGTTTGCGGATTATCCGTGCTCATTCCGGACTCACAAAAAATTTAAAGAGAAACATTTTCACACTTATAATGCATGTAAAAACGACGTTCATGTTCGATCGAGAGATTCATTCCATGAAACTAGAGAGCCGTGACTACGGAAGCTAAAGAATAGATTTTTTTTCTTCCTCCTCGTGCAATCTCTGCCGATTCAACCCCTAATTTTCCGAGAAATGAATCATCCACTTCCTGCCAGCTCATTCTTGTACGGACACGCTTCTTCCTGACACGTCATTCTGTAACTTCTTCGTCTTCTTTCACTTTCGCATGTGCTCCTTTAGTTTTTCCGTCTTGTTTATCGTCAGTTAGGAGCGTGAATTTTTTTACTGGTAAAAATGCATGGTGTGAAACGAAAACGAAACGTTTTAAATGTTAAACAAAAATTAGAAATCCTTCAAAAACTTGATAATGGAGAATCAGCTAGTACTGATGCAGAAGATGTACTAAATGAGGGAAATACAATTTCTCGTTCTGCTGCTCTACAATCTGTGGAAACTTTATTAGATTATATAGGACAAAGAGGATTTGATTACAGTGACATTATTGCGGTTCGTAAAATATGTGTCGATATACGACAAGATATGAACAAAGAGCAGAAGCAAAGACGCATTACAGATTTTATAAAGCAGTAAATGTTAAAAATAAAATTCCTAGTTTGAGGTTATACAGCATGCAAATGTAAGTAATTTTTATATTTTTGTACTGTTGTTGATTTTTTCTTTAATAAAATGGAGTTTTCGGATTATCCGTGTTTTCCTATTGTCCGTGCGATCCCTCCCGGGGATTAACCCGGGTAATCGGGAGTGCACCGTATAACTTTTGAACAAAGGGTGGTTTCGGGTTCTAGGGGTCATGATCGGTGAAGATCTGCAGAAATTTTTCGGAAGTCGTGACATGAGAACCATTGCAATAGGTAGACTTCCTATAAGGAATCTACCTGAAAAAAAACAGCGCCAGTGTTTTCCCTTCGACTTTATCATATACTGACTCAATACGGCGAGTTTTTATGCTTAGCTTCGTAGAATAGTGACGAGAATCGAGTATGACCCCACAACTTCATAATCGGGCGCAACTTCCTATGCAAAATTAGCCATGGTTTGACCGACGAGCCCATATAACACGAGCAGAACTTCCTATGCAAAATTAGCCATGGTCTGACCGACGAGCCCATATAACTCGGGCACAACTTCCTATGTAAAATTAGCCATGGTCTGACCGACGAGCCCATATAATTGATAAAGGACTCTGTATAAGCAAAGAATATATTAGCTGAAATATTTTACCGAAATTTGTTACATAACGATTTAAATTGAATTTTTTATGCGATTAAAATCAATGGTTAATTTGCCTTGGTTGGTCATCTTTTTTTTATTTATTATCCAATTTTTGCATAAAAGTTTTCGGATGAAATGGAGGTTGCGGAGGATTTATCCTTTAGAAAGGGTTGTACGTGAAAAAATGTTTAGGAAACTTTAATTTATACTATCATATTACCGTAACAAAACACACACCATTCGCCATTAGTTAGTTTTAAGAATTAGAAATTTTCTATCCAAACAGAGAGCCAACCGAGCATCAGACGAATATTTGAAATAAAAAAAGTTAATCTCAATTTCTGTATGTAGAAAGAATGTAAAATCCCTTTCCATAATGTCCTTTTGTTCCAATCACGAACGAGCGAAGTCAGCTTTTTTTCTTTCTGGAGTCACGTGTACAGTTTTTTTCTGTTAAAGAATCTTCCTTTCTTTATGTCTTAAGCTATTTTTGGCGAGTTGTCACCATTTTAGGTAACAAATGGAATCTCAAATAAGAAAACCCGTGTCTATTTTTTTTTAAATTCACAATTATTAAGCTTTCGCTACATTGATGAAGCTTTCTCCTTCTTATGGTAAGTTATTTGCCAATAATTACTGATTTAGAAAAATACTTCCTCCATATATTTATAAATTAGAAATTATTGTCCGAAGGTAACAAATGGAATCTCAAATTTAAAAAAAAAAAAAACCGGAAATTATTTTTAAATTCAGAATTATCAAGTTTTCGCTGCAATGAGAAGCTCTATACGTTTTATTTACTGTAAGCTCAATAATTAATTATTAAGAGAGGTGGAATGTATAACGCTTTTGCCCATGTTATGTTTTGAACACGATAACTAGAGTAATTTTGATTAGATTTTAACCGGCGAGGGATATTTTGTAAGGGCGGTGAAAATCTGGGCCGAGTACGTAGATGGGCTATCCAGCTGAAAGGGGGGGGAAATGGTGGGGAATTGAAAATTCCCTTTCCCCATAATTCCCTTACGATTGAAAATGGAAAGAAAATTGAAATTAAGCGAATCATTGCCTCATCATAACAAACAACTTTTGCAAACAATTTTTTGATAGCTACAATAGCTTAGAAGTTATGAGCTAAAAAGCCATTTTGAATCACCTTCCCGAAATTATCATTTCCCTATAGCTCTGTTACGATTAAAGATAGAAAAAAATTCAATTAGGCGAATTATCACCTTATCATAACGAACAACTTTTATATTAAATGTTTTTTCAGCTAGAATTGCTGCGAAGTTATGAACTGAAGCACGATATTCAATTCAAACCCCCAAATTTATCATTTCTCTATTACTCCGTTATGATTGGAGATAGAAAGAAAATTTCAATCAGGCGAATCATCACCTAATCATGGTTTTTGAAAGCTAGAATTTCTTAGAATTTATGAGCTGAAAAGCGATGTTCAATTTCCTCACCCCCTCAATTTATCTTTTTCCCATAGCTCCGTAATGATTGGAAATTGAAAGAAAGTTCAATTAAAGAAATTATCACCTTATCATAACAAACTACTTTTATACTGAAATTTTTTTAATTGCAAGAATTACTTAGAAGTTATGATCCGAAAAGTGATTTTTAGCCCTCCCCCCTCCAACTTAGAATGCGTTTTAATCTATGCATGTGACACCTTTCTGACAAGCTCCCATCAGATAAGCTCACAAGCTCCCATCAGATCAGGTCCTGATATAAATTGTTAAAAGTCTACTTTTAAAATTTTCTTTTAGTATTCGACTAGAATTCTGTTAATGTTTTCTGGTTCTGTTAATGTTCTTCGTATTATTCTTGTTCTTCAACAATGTAATACAATAAAGAATATTGTTAAGAATTCTGTTTAAAATTAATTTTAAAAAAGTATTAAAAGAGGAGAAATAAATTGTATGGAAATGAAATTTTTGTCACCGAAAAGCTAATATTTTGAAATTTAGTATGTTGTAAAAATAGTTTCGTGAGATAATATTTTACAAGGATATCGCTGAAAAACGCATTGCTTAATTTTTAATTAACTGAAATGTTAACTAACTTTTGGGCTTTGAAAAGTTGAGAGTAACCTTTCTCTTGTCTTAGATAGAAAGTGCGCAAAGTTTGGTTGAAACCAGTCTAGTGGTTTAGGAGGAGATGTGAAGCATACATACATAGACACAATGACTTTTATTTAAATTAAGATAAATCAAACTATTGCTCGCAAATACTTTGAGCCTTAAAGAAGGTTTTAGTGAAGATTTCGTCACAATTAATTAAATATTTAATTTTAATTAAGTAAATAGCTAATTTTAATTAATCAACCAGTTAATTTTAATAGTTAATTTGTTAATTAGTTAATTTGATAGATTACTTTAATTTGATAGTTAACTAAACATGGCAGCAGCAAAATTTGTTTAATAAATTTAATATAAAATAACCAAAAAAGATAGATATTTAAATAAGAGTTTCCTTTTTCCTTATTGANNNTGAAAAATATCGTAAGATTTGTTTAATAAATTTAATATAAAATAGCCAAAAAAGATAGATATTTAAATAAGTTTCCTTTTTCCCTATTGATATTGAAAAATATCGTAAATATCGTAATATCGTAAAATTGTTTTCTGCCTGAGTATTTGCTTTTAACTGTCAATGGAGATTTAAATTTATCATATCCTTTAAAGACATGTATTAAAATTTGCCACTCACAATGTTTAATAATTTTTATTCTCTTATGCGTTAAGAATTTAGCGACTACTATCTCTGTAATCAGGGAGTTGTCTAAATGAGCCCATTCTAGTAGTGTTTAAATGTTTCCTGTCATGTGATTTTACCATATGACAAAGTAATGTTCGCACAATTATATTGTAATCTAGATTAAATAAATTAATTTTTAAATCTAGAGTCTTTCTTCACTCGTGTCAAGAGTCAATTTCTTGTTACTGTTTCAGATAGGCTGGCTTAATGTTATCTAGGAGATATTTACACTGTTGGTATGTTTATTTATTTGACTCCTACCTGTTGAATGATTATGTGTTGGGATATAAAAAAAATTGACCAATATACTGAGCAATAAATCTAGCATAACCTTCTGAGTAGAATGATAAAACCTTGATATACTCAAAAATTAAACGTCATGAAAACAGAATCACAATGTAAATATTGCAATGTGTGGAAGCAACAAAGTCATTGGCTATGTCTGTATTGATCAATAGGTAGTATTTCATTACTTTTATAACATAAACGTAAAGGAATTTACCTTTGCCTTCCAGCTTGCCGAAAGGGAATTTTTTTATCTACGTTAAGTTATTTCTTGATAACTAGAAAATCATCCGTCATGGTATGACGGGTGCAAATTGTCTCTTCATTCGAGAGATTTCCCGTTAAATCTGACGTGTTTAAATAGATATATATGCGAGAGAAATGTTTAACATTGATTGAAAACAAATAAAATAAACATATCTATTATGACGGGAAATATTTTTTTTATTTATATATTTCTTTATTAAAAAAAACTCTTGGTAAACAACATTCAGTGTGAAGTATTTTCCGTTGTTTAACAATTTTCCATGTACTTCAGATGTCTTTGTGTAAATTTTAACGTTGCCAAAATATATTATCAAATTATATCATCACGATTGCACTAAATAATTAGATGCATCGTGGCGTCCAAACTATATCACGCGTATGATATACCACTGACATAATTTACTACTTTCTATTAAAAACGGAAATTAAATTGAAATATATGATTAATATAATTTAAAATTTCTAAGGAATTATTGATCATAGCGAGATAACTTTGATATCAATGGATAGCAAATTTTAGTTCACTATTTTAGAGCTATTAAATTTGAAATTATAACGACATTTACTCTCTTTAATTTAAAATTACTGAAATTTAGGTTCTCTAACAATGAAATAATGCTGTTTAACGTCTCGCAGTGCTACAGCGCGAGTTTTAGTGTTGGTGACGTCAGAGCGTTACCGAGAGATCTGGGCTATTATATTAGTATTATTGATTTAGAAAGGTACTCACTCCAACTATTTATGAATTGGCAATGATTTTCCAATTTATAAATTTGATTTGGATTAACCTTTTCCAGCCTATTTGGCATCACCGAAGTAATCTGCTTTTATATACATATCTGGTTTTAACTTGTACTGGAAAGGGTTTATTGGCCCTAGATGACAACATGATTTGGTTACTCAAAGAAAGACGCGTCGATAATTTTCTAAAATACAATTAAAATAATTACGATTAAAAATGTTGGGCTATTCAGACGTAAAGCTGTTTTCAAAAATTCTATTTGAATTGTATTAGAATTTTGTTTCAGTACTGCTCATTTCTGAGCTGACGGACCACCACAGGGTATGGCGCGAAAATTTGGAGCAGGGGTGCCACTTCAGGTGTCATCCTCGTCATCTGAACCCGGTTCAAAATTACGAGGTTCATCCCAAAATACAACTGGTGTTGCTTCAAAACGGAACGCTAATTTAAATAGACCTTGACCGTTGATTTGCACAACTGACAGTTGACTGACAGGTAATCCGGATTCGCTCACTATTACTCACTTCGCTATTTCCCGGCAGCAACACGGGTGAATAGGTTATCGCCTCGTCTTCAGATTACCTGTGACGATAACACCTTCCAGAATCAATTTTATCTCACGCAACATATGATCTCGCAAAGAAAAATCCTCTGCTTTTTGTTTACGTCCTTCCACGGCGCACTGTTCTAGATTTCCATTTGTGCAACTCCATAGATGGAGAATATACCAGCGCCGCGCCGATACCAATTCGAGCACATTCAAACTGTTTTCAATATCTCGGAAAACAGACGTCGCGATAAAGTATCACGAAGAGGGTTCGCACGAAACGGAGTAATGGACTTGGATCAGCGCCTTTGACGTTAACTTGAGAAGACGTTATCACTACGTTCGCAAGACTTTGAGTTGATGAAGTAATAGATTAACCCTCTTCACCTAAATGGGTCTAGTCGACCCATTTCTATAATTAATTGTATTATATCTCCCATCTTGAACAGGGTAGAATGGTTAATTGACACAAAGATTCAGTTTTTATATCATTGATGAAGTAATAGATTAACTTTCTTCACCTGTTTGGGTCTAATCGACCCATTTCTATAATTTATTGTATTATATCTCCCATCTTGGGCAGGGTAGGATGGTTAATTGACACAAAGATTCAATTTTTATATTATTGATGAAGTAATAGATTAACTTTCTTCACCTAATTGGGTCTAATCGACACAAAGATTCAGTTTTTATATTATTGATGAAGTAATAGATTAACGTTCTTCACCTGATTGGGTCGATTCGACCCATTTCTATAATTCATTTTATTATATCTTCCATCTTGGACAGGGTAGGATGGTTAATTGACACAAAGATCTAGTTTTTATATTATCAATAGCTTAAGTAATGCCCTATATTACACAAACATTAATATTTGAAGCTTCATAGATATGATAAAGCTTTTGATAATCATTGTTTTTTAACATAAAAACAGTTATGTGCATTATTTTAATGGGAGAAATACTAGAAATATTATCAGCTAATCTGCGCCTTATCGCATCTTCGGGAGCAGCTTGTTCGCCTCGTGCATAATTTCAGTTGATTCTTTTATGTATAATTTTATATTAATTTTCCCCTTAAAATAGCAATTTTAAACCTTCAAACTGTGATAGCCCGTGTTCTTGAAATAGCCTTGTTCCTGTTCTGTTCAATTTCTACGTGAACGTCCGCAATGGAATGTCCGTAGAAGGGCGCAGCGCATTTTACGTCCAGCAACATGTTATCTGGTTTAAAATATAAAGAGTAAAAAATTATATTATAGAATCTATTTGTTTTGATTTGCAAAAAAATTTTATTGGCGTATTTGCTTTGATGTGTAAAAAAGTTTTGTGGTCAGTCCTTCCCATGTTTTTCTCATGTCTTGGGATCTTTTGGGTCACAAGAAGATTTTTTTAGACGAAAGTCAAGCTTCTTACAGAAAAAGTTCCCATTTTTTGAACCCATATCAGCAGGTGACCCTTGACAAGTCTGCTTGGCTGGATTCTTTTATTTTTTTACAACAGCATTTTCAAATTAAGTTGCTTTGTTTTTCTGCTCATATAAAATCTTTAGCTGATTTAAAAGGTACTGATGAAAAGAATTAAAACATAGAAACCACAATCACTCAGCGTACTAGATAAATTTACCTAATATACGTACTATTTTAGAGGACTCTATATACCATGTTAGTATTAGAGGAACGTCAAAGATCGCCTTGACAATGGAGCAGCGCCATTTTTGGCGAAAATTTTAAAAACTTTTATCTTGTCTTTTTTATCATTTTCTTTTTTCACAGAGCTCATCACTTGTTCTACATTCTAGTGAAATTTTGTTTCTATAGGAGCTACAGAACCGGCTCTAGGGCCTTTGGAATGGAAGAACTTTATAACAACCCTGTACCCCCTTTGCATCTATTTGTCCACCCTGTGGATATATCTCAGTGACCAGACTGGTCACGGATACGGGGGTAAGAGACGGCGTTCTGCTCTGTATAAGGTGATATGCATGACAATTTATCTGAAAGGTATTAATTTATGATTAAAACTGTCTTGAAAAACAATTCAATGAATTTCAGGATTAATCATTGCCTCCGATCAACCAATAATAGAAAAACTGTAAAAACCTACTAAAGTTGATGTCAGATATTTGGATTCACATATTTTATTTTAGATCTAAGCGCACACCCCTCCCACTGAGAATCCAGAATAAAAAAAATAAATAAAAAAATTACAAAAGACAAGTAGCCAAATTTTTCTATTTTAAGACTATGAATAGTAGATATTTTGTTACTTTTCTTCTTTTTTATAATGTAGAAAATGCTAAAAAACTGATAAATTTTTAAATTCAATTATTGAAATTTTCTTCAACCAGTAAATTTTATATTCCTATAATGCGACTTTACTTGACTGTTGTCATTTCTTCACTCATTATGCAAATGCCCCTTTAGAATGTGAAAAAGCATGGCCGCAATTTTGAAAAAATATCGTTGTTTCTACTGTCAACAATTCATTTGAATTGCGCCAATCGTGAATTTAAAACATAATTCGAAAATGAACATCAAGAGAGCGATCTTTTCCTATGTTTCCGGACATCCTAATTTTGGAAAAAAATACGACCAATATAATAAAATGAAACAAAAATTAATCACAATAGTAAGTTTTAAAACAAAAAATATCTCTCTGATACCTCACCGAGTTAAAAAGCAGATGTGAAAAGTAGTTTATTGACTGGATTAGTTTAAGTATGGAAACAAGATGTTGTAATTTAAGACAAACAGCACCAATTTGTTTCTAATTGTAGAAGTCACTGCTTAAAACGGCAGATTATTTGCTGCGTATGTGTGTTATGAATCATAAGGAAAGCCCAAACCTCATTTTTGTATTAATACCTTCATATTCTTGCGTTTCTCGAGCAATTTCTTCCGAAGTTTCTCACACACTTTTCTTTTCTTACGCAATTCTTACTTTTCTTTAATATTCTTATTCGGTCATTCTTATTGTATTGTAAATTTATTCTTGCGTTCTTCGAGCAATTTCTTCCGAAGTTTCTCACACACCTTTCTTTTCTTTAATATTCTTATTTGGTCATTCTTATTGTATTGTAAATATATTATTGAAAATATTACTTTGTTTATAATATCATTTATTTTATTAATTTTTATAGCTAACTAGTTGATATACCCGTCGTTGCTGGGAACAAAAATATTTTCAAGCCTAAGTAGGGGAAAGTCCTGTAAGACGACGAAGAGTCTAAGATGACAAATTGGATTTTTCTTGAAAATTACGCTTGATGGCAGGCTCGATCCTGCATCATCAGAGACCTCTAGCGACCAGACACCCACATCATGACAAAAGATTCCATCCCGTCATTTGTGTGATTCATAATACCTGGAAATGTGTTTTAGAGTTGTTACGATGTATATTTTGGTTAGTGCTTCGTAAGGGATAGTGTTCACAGTGTAAGTATTTTTGATCTACATATGTCATATTCGCAAAGTGCTAATGAAAAGCTGTTCAATGATGTATTATTTTAATTTTTATAATGAGCTGATGCCCTTCAGTGTTTTTTCGAAATAAAAATGGCGATGCCGAGTAAGATGACGAATTGGGTGGAGGGTAAGATGACGAACTCTTCCACGCTGATTCAGGAGCTCGTCGTGCTACCTGAATGCCACTTGCCCTTCCTGCAACTTACTGACACTCCAGGGAAAAATGAGTATCTCATTAAGAAGGAGATAGAAGGAAAAAAGTTGAATCACCTAGCACGAATCTAACAATCCTTGATGCTGCATTTTATCTTCCTCATCATTGCTACTGCGACAACAGAAGCTCCTGCACATCGTGAATTTTTTTACCATTACCCGAAGTACCATTCACTTCTTTTTTGTGTCTGATCCGAAGAACACCGCAGAGTGTTCCTTCTGTTTCTCCTTAGGTTCTCTCCATTCCGTAGTAACCGGATTCAGTAACCTTGAATGAATTCACACGCTCTTTGGGATCATTTAAAAATTTGCAAAAACAATGAACCGTCGAATAGAAAGAGTAAATAACTAACGTCATTGGATTACTGTGCAAAGAAATTGAAAGATGTTCACGCTACGAAATAAAAGCGGAAGCAAAAATTCTGCCTTTTTGTAAATATTCAACGACAGCAATATTTTTTATCATAACTTTAACTGTGGCAGAAACATGGGATTGAAGGATTTGATAAAGCAATAAATCGATTTGAATTTAATTACATTAATAGAGAGCATTGTTACAGATTGTTTTTGAAATGAATTTCGAAATTTTTATCAAAATTGGGTAAAAGAACGCATGTCATTTAAATTCAGATCAGTAAAAGGAAAATTTTCTACTCTTTAAGATGGTATATGAATCATTTTCGTGCAATATCTATTTTAGAAGTTACTGGCGAAAAGCTGACGTGAAAAAAGGCAGAAAATTGGCTTAATTTTTGTTATTTAATTAAATATTTTAAGAAGTAATAATTTTTGAAAATTGAAAAAAAAAACACACAATTGATCTAGAAATGGACCCCAGAATGGCATGAGCAAATTTCTTCTCGATACTATTTGTCGTTTAGGAAGACTTCTTCTGAGAGATAGATCTAACCAATAAAATAACTTTTTTTCCCTTCCTAGTTCATCTCCCTTCGATGGGAACCGACTAAGTAACATAGAAAGACTTAACATAAGGATCATTTTAAAAACTTAATGCTTTTGTTTTGTGACCCTCATAAGGATCATTTAAAAAACTTAATGCTTTTGTTTAATTTTCAAATTAAACAAAACACCACATAGAAAGTTTAATTAATACACTTGCACCGAAATTGGATTACTATGCAACCATATTAAAGAGGTATCTGATACGACATAATACCGGAAATGAAAAGTCTGGCTTGAAAACCGATACCGTTTACTGTTTGGGAGGAGATTTTGTGACAGTCACATTCATTTTCTGCTCTATATTATAGATTTAATTAAATCTTAGTCGTTAGTCTTAATTTGGTTCTTTTTATTAGTTTTTATTTATTAGTTTGTCAGTATTATTTCTCAACTATTATGAATGATTTCCCACGTCACACGTTTTCAAGTATATTTTTGAAATGCTCATATATTATTATGAGTATTTTGTTAAAATATGTGATATGCATGTGGTATGTTTTAGACGTTTTATGACATTTTATGGTTTATACGTGTTATATGTATATGTTTTGTGAATCTTTCCTGCCAGCTTGCATGCGCCGTGCACCATTTTGGGTAGATAGGTGAAACCGGCAAGGGATAAACAATTGAAAAAAAAAGAATGCCTGCAGAATAAATAATTCTGAAACTTCTTTAACATACTTCATTACATCGCTGAAAATTGTTATTGTAAATTATACATGACTGGACTAAAATGACTGGAAAAAATGAGTTAAAATTAGGAAAACAACTGCCCAGAATTAAGTTGATATAATTGGTAAGATGCTTTTGGGAATTTTTAGAAGGTGTAAAAATTGTTTCGTGTGATAATATCCTAACATGTTGGCAACCGTTGATGTTATTTGACTCGCATCTGTCATTCATTCCTACTGTCCAATTAGATGACTCCTTCTGTGCTATAGTTAAGAGACAGCAGAGAAGGAAACATATAATCAGACAGAAGGCCCGATTCACAGGCGTTAGTCATGGTAAAGATGCTAAGAATACCAAAATTTCTCTTTGATTATAATTGATTAAAAACCGAATTCCTTTCACAAGTGTTTATTCTGCTATTAATAAAACACATTTTGTTCATCGGCACGCTGCTCTTCCATATCTTGGAATCTCCGTACGCTAGAACATGGTGATGACATTTCCAGCCCGCGGTTACTCTCCCATTCCAGTTTTTGTTTCAGCAACCTACCCCTTTCACAAATCTGGAAATAATATTTCACGGTAGAAAATAGTATTTTACGCATTAGGAAAAATATTTTGCACATAGAAATATTACCGAATTTTCTTACGGAAGAATTTATATTTCCGTAGTATCCAGCTGTTGTTGTTGCACAACCAGTTTTTCCGGCATTTTTACCATGTTACTATGGCAAGCTGGTGATTGTTTGCGTTTATCGATTGATACGTATTGTTTTTATGCAGATTTAAATACTTTTAAATTTTGAACGCACGCACGCACACACACACACACACACACACACACACACGCACACACACACACACACACACACACACACACACACACACACACACACACACACACACGCACACAACCACGCCGCGAGTATTTAGATTTTAACTAGAAACATGCGAGGGAATTTTTGAATCGGGGTTAAAAATTTTCACAGAGCAATAATATAAGAGTCAGTTAATAAGATTTCACAGATTTTAACTGTTCCCAAAATCGAGGCGACAAAACAAGCAGGAGATTCCCCACTCTCTTCTCTTCCGACCTTCGCCTGTCGCGTAGTATGATGGAAAAAAAAAATCGAGTATGTATTTTGGACGCCTTATTTTCGAACGATTGAAATCAAAATTTGGCACAGATCTACATTTACGGTTAGTGGACCACGTTCCAAATTCCATTTATCTTCCAAGCCATTACGTTTTAGTGTCATCGCGTTCACAGACTTACCCGTTGCGTAATGTGTTCCAAACTGTGTACCAAATTTTATCCATCTAATTATTTGAGTTATCGTGTTCACATGCATACAAGGACGGATGGATAGACTTCCCGAGGACGGATATCGTCCAAAATTTCATAGAAATCTGCAAATTTGAGTTAGGATAACATACCAGATTTCCTCCCTGTAGCTTAAGGAGCCTATTCTGGTACCCCCGGTTGGGTTGGGAGTTGGGGTTGGTTTCCGCCCGTAAACAACGGAACCCAACCCAACCGGGAGTACCAGAATAGACCCCTAAACCGTTTTTGAGTTATCGTGATCGCAGACATAATTC
The DNA here is from genome assembly GCA_013235015.1 of Araneus ventricosus. Classification (NCBI taxonomy): domain Eukaryota; kingdom Metazoa; phylum Arthropoda; class Arachnida; order Araneae; family Araneidae; genus Araneus; species Araneus ventricosus. The sequence goes on along the minus strand of BGPR01000049.1, from coordinate 511,744 downwards.
GAAAAATGTGCGTTTTTCGAACCCGTTGAGGTCTGAAACGTGGAGATTCATCAAAATCTGGAGTTGGAATTTTTTGACGATTACAACACCTTCTCTTTGTATACGAGAAAGTAAAAGCGAAACGGAAATGTTCATGATAAATAAACGATGCCTCATCTGAGGCAAAAACCGTCAATCCTCTGACACTTCGCAGATCGGTTATTCGCCCGGAGCAGTGGCCTGTTTCGTTTCAGGGTGAGTGCTCCAGAGAAAAATCGGAAATTGAAGAACAACGCGGAAGCTCTATTTTTAACCTTCCAGTTATGTTATTAATCCTCTTGAGCCTTGGATTTATAAACAAAAGAGCGAGTGAATTCTTGAGACGGGGTTAAAAATATTCACGGAGCAATAATGTCTGAGTCAGTTGATGATTTCACAATTGCGCGACTAACCTAGTTTAGAATAGTTAGATTGACGTCCCGTTTTGAAGCAATGCGATGCCTATTTTGCGACGAAACTCGTCGTTTTTAACCGCGATCACCTGCGCTGGCCCCCCCCTCTGCAAATTTCCGAACCACACCAGCGGGTGCGAGCCAAAGGTAATCGTGCATGTAGTGCGACGTATGTCCAAGTTGTTATCTGCTATGGGGGTCTATTCTGGTACCCCCGGTTGGGTTGGGAGTTGGGTTGGGTCCCGCACTTTAACAACGGAACCCAACTCAACTCCCAACCCAACCGGGGGTACCAGAATAGACCCCCATAGCAGATAACCACTTGGACCCACCCCGCCCTACATGCACGATTACCTTTGTCGCGCACCCGCCGGAGTGGGTCCGAAATTTGCGGGGGGGGGGGGCGCAAATCGTATATTTTTAAATACTTTCAACAGGGTTACAATAGAACCCCGGTTAACCGAACTAGAGGGGGGCGAGCCGTTTCAGATAAAGACTTTTTCGGTTAAGTCATGAACATCTACTATTATTTTGCATCTAATTAGAATATGTAATTCTGGAATGTTTTCAGTGTGAAACGAATTCAAAACTCTCTTTGTAGGCTACACATAGATCTTGTACATTTGTAGGCAACAACACCTATCTCAATTTTTTGAAATTTCGAAGTGGAAGGAAATACTCAATTTTTCGCCATCAATAACGGATATTTCTGAAATTTTTTTCACATCTAGTTGCAACTTTCGGTTTTATGTTTATATCAGATAATGGGTATTAAGAATATTAATTAGGACAGTGTTTACCTGTACCTGTCAGGCACATTGCACCCGATGGAGGGTTAACTTTAACAAAAAACATATCGTCGCTTAACAAGCAACACCACTTATCTCAATTTTTTGAAATTTCAAAGGGGAAGGAGATGCTCAATTTTTCGCCACCAATAACGGATATTTCTGAAATTTTCTTCACATCTGATATGAACATAAGACCGAAAGTTGCAACTAGATGTGAAAAAAATCTCAGAAATATCCGTTATTGGTGTTACTACAGAAATATCCGTTACAGGTAAACACTGTCCTAATTAATATTGTTAATACCCATTCATTTTAATTTTAGCATTCTAAAATGAATAACTGACCTTCGTGGGGTGGCTTTAAAGAAAAAAGTGGAGATACCGTTGCAAAAAAGTCTTGTCTTCACGATTATTTCCGTGCAGTACATTACTTTCTTTTTTTTGCGGGGGGGGGGGGATTTGCGATTTCAGAGGTATTTCGGATAATCCGGGTGTCCGTTAACCCGAGTTCAGTTTACTGGGATTTTACTGTATTTGTTTTCATGCTTTCGTTTGATTTGCAAGAGCCACGTTCTCGAACTTATTCAAAAAAATCAAGTATCGTTTAAATTTCGGAATAATATCACTTTAGTCCTTTTTATTTGCAGTTGTCTGGCTAATTCAACAGTCAACAACCCTGTGAAACATTTTATTAGAGTGTTTATATTGGGTTAAAAAAGTTTTATAATCATTAACTAGTTGGCTTAACCCCATAAGAGTCGCATTTTTTATGCTATCTTAATAAGATGACCCCTCCTGTTTTGGAAAGAGCATGTCGTTTTCATTCACATAGAATACTTGAGATGCTTATGGATCCTACGTCATTTTTGTGTCAAATTATAAAGCTGATTAATGATTAAATTTTAGTTTATAAGCCTAAAAATGGGATAATTCGGTCCACGTCAATATGCCGGGCGTGGCGGTTAAGGGGTTAAAATTATTTCAAAATTTAAATTAATTTTTCCATGAGCGTTGTAATGAAGCCAACTTTCTTGAAGGTGACAGGCCGTTATTTTTATTGCGTGTTGGTTAGTTTTGTGATTTCAGTTTGTCACGATACTTGTTAGTTAAAAACTGCTTATATACATATTACATTAAAATCAACAACAAAAAGAAATGTTTGGTCCTGAAAGTTTACGAGAACCGAACGGAGTACTGCGTGGGTGCGAAGCTTCCAAAATGCACCTCTACATCTAATTAAGGTTTGGTCTTTTTATTAAATTAGTCATATTATAATTCGAATTTGAGATAATAAATCAGATGAATTAATTAAGGAGACAATTTTTTGCTGGAGAAAAGCCAATGCTATTGTTTATATTAAAACTTTATCGGAATTACACTCCAATATGTAGTGTGGTGTGAAAATTTGGAAAAAGAGGAAGGGAAAGTGGTACTCCGAAACTTGCATTGGCTAAAGGCTCTTACAAGATTTAATCCAGCTCTGTAGGGGCCAGGGTCGAGGCTCTTTTCTTCTTGCAACATGCACAGTGGATTTCTCTATAAATTCGGCTAAGCGCACTTGACGAGTATCACGTGACATCATTATGATGCCTAAAAGACAAAAGAAAAATATTATCAAGCATATTTTCAAGTAAATGAGCAACAAATCTCCAATGATAAAAAATGAAGCACAGTTGCACGCGATGAAGGGTTGAAAATATAGAGCAAGTTATGTGCAAAAGAATTATAGAAGGAAGCTTAACAGTCTTCCTGCTATCAAAATTGAGAAAGAATGCATGTTTCACTAATGATGAATTCAAAAGACATGAACACAGAGAACGAAGAGCACAGTAAGGTTGGCGCTCACTTCCGACCCGTTTTGAGTTTAGTTATAATTACGTCCAGTTTGAAGCAACTTGATGGCTCGCAATCTGACTACAGATCTCGTAATTTTGAGCCCCTGTCAGATGACGAGAACATAACTGGAACCGACACCGTCTCTCCAAACTTCCGCACCACACCAGGGAAGTAGCACATTTGGCCCCGACTGATTTAATGGACACCAGGCCCTCTCACACGGCGGTTCTTCGATGGAATCGATTTCGAGTCTGGAACCCTCCGGCACCGAAGCCAAAAACCAACGATCAGGTCGCCACGGTATGCGACCCCGTTTTGAAACTACGTAAGAGATGGGGGTCTATTCTGGTGCTCCCGGTTGGGTTGGGTTCCGCACGTTAACAACGGAACCCAACCCAACCGGGAGCACCAGAATAGGACCCCATGTTCTGTGATTGACCTTGTCATTTTGAATCAAGATCAGATGATGAGAACTGCACCCCTCCTCCAAACTTTCACGCCACTTCAGTGGGAGGACGTTTGCCCCGATAGATGCGGTGCATACCATGCTTGCGTGAACGATGGGTTTATGTGGAATCTGGAGGGTTGCGAACTCTGAACCTGCAACTTACTAAAACCGAAACTCTTCCACCATGGCCACTACTGGGCTGTGGATTTCACACAATATGTATGGACGAGTTTTCTGTTTTGTTTATTTGCAGTGAAATATGACTTCCTCCTTACCCATCAACTACCGCTGATAGTGTTAAGTCAATAGGAATCTTCAAAATTTCAACACTCTGTTTGAAGATATAAATTAATGTTTAACCCTTTCCGGCGCAAGGCATTAAATTTTCAGAAATATGAAAAACACATCATGAATGGGTTTAATTTATTATCTAGATATTGGAATTATTATTTTTTAAAAACTTGCCTCATTCCGAGGAAGGGGGTCGTCCCCCTTTGGGAATACCCCTGTCATATGAGGACCCCTTTGGACACAGCCATCTTGAAACTCTCAAACAATAATGTTGAATCTTACACAAAATCATAAATTAAAACTTCAAGAATATTGGAAGAAAATGGTCGAGTGAATGTGTTTAAATTGTAAACGTCAAGAACTCAAAAAAATTCCTATCTCCGAGTCAAGAAATTTCGGCATTTTAAATCTATAATTTTTTCCAAAATGAAAGCGACATTTCTTCGTGCTGCCATCTACATTCTAAAAGGAGAACTATCAGCTGCCTTTTTCCACAATTTTCCGGGTTTCAAAGTGGAAAGAGATTTTCTTAGAAAATTTAGTTAAAAGTTTTAAAAAGTTGGTGTTCTCTTTTGCGACCACCGCGCCGGAAAGGGTTAAAGTGGAGTTTTCTAATGTTATGGCTTAAGGATACTTTGAAAATCGTCGCTTAGCAAGCAACACAACATATCTCAATTTTTGAAATTTCAAAGTGGAAGGAAATACTCAATTTTTCGCCACCAATAACGGAGATTTCTGAAATTTTTTTCACATCTAGTTGCAACTTTTGGTTTTATGTTCATGGGATCTATTCTGGTACCCCCGGTTGGGTTGGGTTCACCACGTTAACAACGGAACCCAACCCAACTCCCAACCCAACCGGGGGTACCAGAATAGATCCCCATATCAGATGTGAAAAAAAATTCAGAAATATCCGTTATTGGTGGCGAAAAATTGAGTATTTCCTTCCGCTTTGAAATTTCAAAAAATTGAGATAGGTGGTGTTGATTGTTAGGCGACGAAATATTGAGGGGCCTATTCTGGTACCCCCGGTTTGGTTGGGTTCCTTTGTTAACGTGCGGAACCCAACCCAACCGGGGCTACCAGAATAGACCCCTAAATTTCATGTTCCTGTTGTTGTAGCTCTCAATGTTTACTCAAAATAAGAGCCTAATTTTGTGGAAAGGTTGCCATAATTACTCTTTATCTCTCTGTTTGGCGCTTTGTGTACTCAAGAAAGAACTGATTCGAACTTAGCGCTTGATATGGAATCCAATTGGATTTGGCGATCGCGTAAATTGGAGGGTTACTGGAAAACGAAATTGAACCCTCATCATCTACTGTTCTGTAGTCCTGTGATTCCAAAATAAAAAAAAATCAGAAAACTCGTCCATTTTTTTGCTTTAACAGGCGTGAATTATGTGTCCGTCAAAATTTTCATTGGTACACGACAACCAGTGGCATATCAATTTGGGCAAATAGACACCCCGGATGCCACTTTTAGAAGGCGCCGTGGAGATAAAATATTAGTACGTTTATATCAATTTTTAAAATCAATTATGAAGAGGGATGCAATCGTCACGCCCTGGGCATCATTCACCTTTGCTACACCACTAACGGCGAGTGAGGGCGGAAAAATGGCCTTATGCCCAGGTTCCCTCGATGCGCCACTGGATGCTGACCAGATGCATATTTACGGATCCTACATAGTATGGAATGTGGTCGCTTCGCATTGGCTCTCAGTGTCACGTGACTTAGTTTGCTTCTAAACGTCGTCGTGAAACTAAACAGTACTTACCAGTGCTGAAGGTTCTTCCTATATTTGTTTTATTCTAAAAATGTATTCATCATTTTCTTGCGAAACATCCCAGTAATCATAATTAGAAGCTGGGTTTGATTTTTACATGATGCAATAGCAGAAGACAAAATAATAATTAAAATCCCACCTAAGCGCGGTGCTATGACATCATCATCAGTCAAGTCATGTGACGCTGAGAGCCAATGAGATCCATAAATATTAGGGTGGTCCGAAAAAAACTTTTTGTTTTTTTTTCGAAACGCTATAGTGCCGAAAACTTGCCTCTTGGGTAGATAAGTAAAATGCAAAGAAAAATTTTTCTTTTGCGTACATCTTGCGGTAGTGCATCGACCCTAAACTTTTCGAAAATATGCGATTTTCATAATTTTTCTAATAACTGGAAAAAATCAAATAACTTCTATAACAAGTATCTATAGGTATAGTTTAGCAGAACAGAGTGTAGGAAAGATAAATAAATGAAAAAATAATACATTTTACAATTTGTTAATAGCGCATTACATTGAAAAAAAGCATATTTTTACAAAAAAAATGACAAATTTCCATTGAAACAAAATTTGTTTCTGATTGTGTAAAATTTCAGTTTGTAATCAAATATAGTCCTTTACTTGCCTTCAGTTTCTTTTGGTACTTTGAAATAAGATTTGCTTGAAAAACCTGGCATTGAAGATCTTGAAAGAAGTTAGTTCTTATAATACCATCCCTGGAATTGGATCCGACGACTTTTTGTGATGCTTCGGTTACTAGCTTCACACCTCGTTCCACTGCTTGGGTGTGACATGGGAACTTGTCAAAGTTTCACTCAGTCGTTGTTCCATCTGATTGGACCCAAGACCAAATCTCTTAATTCTTGAATCTTCGCAGCAAAGATTTTGGTGAAAGTGTAGTAATGTTCCAGTGAATCATTTCAGTGTAGTCTGTAGCTAGTAAGTTGATTTTTGGTGGTTGGAAAGTCCTGATTGATTTTCTTTTAGAATATAAGTTTCTAGCTTTTATAATTCTTCTGAAACCCAACTCTCATATATGATCCCTTTTATCTACTATCATACTCAAAAGCAAATTTTCTTGGTGGGCAAAAAATGCATTTCTCTGAATTACTGGGTCAATGACTTTTAGCAATTTTTCTGACAGGAATCTTGACGATTCTATAACATTAAATACATGTTCTGGTCCATTTCTGAAGTGCTTACTTTTCTTAATATGAAACCATACAGGCATATATGAATTTAGGATAAAAGAAACTATAATCTTTTGTTCATCTTTTGGGTTTTCAATACTTGAATACAAACGGAGAACTCTGTTCGACGCTGTTAAACATCTTGAATGGGAAAGTGAACCAGGTTCACGAAGAGATAAATCTTCAGGATATCTGCCTGATTTTATACCATAACTTATGTCCAGCAGATAGTTGATCTTTGCTTAAAATTTTCCGTTCAATTTCTGGAATCTCACACTCAGTACTTTTAAAATTTAAAACTGGGAGTTTCTCACATTTACTGAGCTGTGTGTCAATCGGACCACTAAATGATTTTGGCCCAGTCTTTTCACCATCTAAATTTATGAACAGATACCGGAATGGTAATTCATTAAAATGTAAGAGGCACTTCCCCCACTGTAGTGGTCTTTTAACTTGTTTTTCAATTGGGCAAATAACACCTGTTTTCCATCCCGTATTGATAACGGTTTCATCACATCCAATTATGTCCAGTTCATGTAATAAAAATCCAATTTCAGTCAAATAAGAAAGAATGCCATAGGCAATGTTTTGAGCAGACCTAGAAGAGGGTGCAACGTCTTAAACACAAGACCTTAGTTTCTTTCATCTGAAAGTCATATATGTCTGTATAGTTTCATATTAAGAAAAGAAAGTACTTCACAAATGGACCAGAACATGTATTTGAAGTTACAAAATCGTCAAGATTCCTCCCAGAAAACTTGTTAAAAGTCATTGACCCAGTAATTCAGAGAAATGCATTTTTTGCCCATCCAGAAAACTTGCTTTTGAGTATAATAGTAGATAAAGGGGAGCATATAAGAGAGTTAGGTTTCAGAAAAATTATAAAAGCTAGAAACTTAGCCTCTAAAAGAAAATCAATCGGGAGTTTCCAACAACCAAAAATCAATTTCCTAGCTACAGACTACACTGAAATGGTTTACTGGAACATTACTACACTTTCACCAAAATCTTTGCTGCGAAGATTCAAGAATTAAGAGATTTGGTCTTGCGTCCAATCAAGTGGAACAGCGGCTGAGTGGACCTTTGACAAGTTCTCATGTCACACCCAAGCAGTGGAACGATGTGTGAAGCTGGTAACCGAGGCATCACAAAAAGTTGCCGGTTCCAATTCCAGAGATGGTTTTATAAGAACTAAACTTCTTTCAAGATCTTCAATGCCAAGTTTTTCAAGCAAATCTTATTTCAAAGTATCAAAAGAAACTGAAGGCAAGTAAAGGACTATATCTGATTACAAATTGAAATTTTACACAATCAGAAACAACTTTTTGTTTTAATGAAAATTTGTCATTTTTTGTAAAAAAAATGTATTTTTTAGTGTAATGCGCTAAATAAAAATAAAAAAGCTAAATAAATTATAAAATATATTATTTTTCATTTATTTATCTTTTCTACACTTTGTTCTACTAAACTATACCTATAGCTACTTATTATAGAAGTTATTTGAATTTTTTCCGTTTATTAGGAAAATTATGAAAATCGTATATTTTCGAAAAGTTTAGGGTCGTTGCGCTACCGCCAGAAATATGCAAAAGAATTTTTTTACATTTTACTTATCTACTCTAGATGCAAGTTTTCCGCACTATAGCGTTTTGGAAAGAAAAGAAAAAAATTTTTTCGGCCCACCGTAATAAATATGCTGACCAGATTACGGAGAGAGGCTGTTGTTCGTTTTAACTTCGAATGCAAGTGTCTTCTGCGCGCACTGGCTGGAAGGCAAGGGGCATGTAGACAGACCGGCCGCCAGTCTTAGAGTACAATGAAGGCAAAATACGAGTGCGTGTTTGTCACTTTTTGAAACTAAATAAGTTGAAGGGGCGAAAAAATAATATTATGCCCCAGGTGCCACTTACCCTTGTAACGCCACTGACGATGACCTGATATTCGTCCCCGACAATACGGCTTAAGTTTTGGTTTATTAAAAGGTTATGTTTCAGACGTATGTTTACTATAAAGCCGTTTTGTTTCCAATTTGGGGTAAGAAATTTGAGAAATTCTCGAATTGAGAACTACACATGAGAGTCGGCCTCATCACCCATTCTATGAGTTTTTTTAAACTCACAATGTGGTTAAAGAATGCTTTAACTCAGGGAAACAGCTTCGGGATTGATACAGTTTTTAGTTAATTTTATTGTTGCATCGTTGAAGTGACGGAATTTATCACAGACATCAGGTTATACGTTAAGTTTACCTTATTCGGTCTTTTATGAAAAAGAAGATGAATGCTTTACTTTGGAGGGCGCCATTTCCTTTTTCGGGTCTATTCTGGTACCCCCGGTTGGGTTGGGAGACGTCACTTTTCCCGCACATAAACTACGGAAAAAGTGACGTCTCCCAACCCAACCAGGGGTACCAGAATAGACCCCTTAGTCTTGTTCGAATCAGATCGGTAAGCTAGTTCATCTGTTGTTTTGTCCATCTGTTGATGGCAATTTTCCTTTGTTTTTCTGTAGCGGTTTGAAAAGAACTGATTTATAGTTTTGTCCATCTGTTGATGACAATTTTCCTGTATTTTTTTGTAGCGGATTGAAAAGAACTGATTTTAAGCTAACTATTTAAATTAATGGATCACTGGCAAATCCTGAATTTTCTTGTAGTATAAGCCAATAAAGACATTCTTGAACTTGAACTTGGGCTTTTATTGTGGGGTAAATAGCATAGTTATACAATTAAGAATAAAAATAGGATAAGCAGACGCACTGGAGCATATTTAATGGTAAGTTTTAATGATTATCTTTTAGAATACGGCAGCGGTTTTGTAGCTTTGTAGGGGTCTATTCTGGAACTCCCGGTTGGGTTGGGAGACGTCACTTCTTCCGCACGTTAACAACGGGAAAAGTCCCCCCCCCCCCCCCAACCGGGGGTACCAGAATAGATCCGGTAGATGTGAAATAATGAAGATGTTAGTTTATTGATTTGAACCTTCGCATATTGTTTCTTGATTAGATAAGACAATACATAGTATGTACAGAATACTTTTTGAACCTTAAGGTATCTGACTACGTCTAAAAGACGGTTTTGGGTCGAAATTCACAATTTTTTTTTATGGTTGTACTTTAAAGCCCATTTATTTAGCTTTCTAAATCTGGGTTTATTTTATTTTTACGATGAATAGAAACGGAGATATAGAATTTTTTATAAATCACGGTAGCTGAAAACGAAACCAGAAGTTGTCTATTTTCCCTCGTTATACCCAATACACCTCACTCTGAAATATAAATTAATTTGCTTTTTATTTATTTCGATTAATTATACACTCTATCTGCAAGTCGTGTCAATTTAAATAAGATTTTGAGTTTCGACAAGCTACTATGAACATTTTTGCCAAAATGCACATTTGTGGAGTTACAAAATTCACGTTTTGGGACATCGATAGATTAATTGTTGTTTAATGATTGATTTTATGGTCTTAAAAGAGTATTTCATGAACTGGGAACAGTTCCTGGCCAACATATACATTGAAATAATATCTTAACCTCAATAACCATAGAATCGTCACTTCTAATAGACAGTCTTTCGCAGGAACAAAAAACGCTAGAAAAAAATTACGGGCTCTCAGAAAGAAAAAATGTGATAAGATTCTGAATAAAGAAGGTATATCCTACAAATGTGACAAATTTCAAAAGAAATTAAATAAATATATTTTTAATGAAAAGCAAATTAAAACTTTAAACGCGTTTTTTGGAAAACTTATATTTCGTCAAAAGTCACTCACGCAAAACACGATATCTCAAAACATTATCGATATATTTCCTTGAAATTTTGTACATATGTTGTCTTATGTGTAGTAAAGGCAATGAACTAGACATATAGTTTTGAGATCAATAGTTTTTGATTTAGAGCTGCCTAATGTTGATTATACCTATGTTTTTTGTGAAATTTTGAATAAGAGAATACTCGACTGGCCATAACTTTCCTGCAAATGCAAGTATTTCTTTGATCCTAGTTCATTGCCTTCACCATAGCTGTAAATGTGCTGTGTAGAGAAATAATTTGAATATATGGATTAGAATTTCTGCTAGCGTGTTTTGCTTTTTGCTCTAATTTTACCCCTTTTTTACCTAAATTATCCCATTTTACTGAATCTCAAGTGACATAAAATTTCCTGACTGGTATTAATGGTTGTTTTGAATCATATTCAGTCAGAAAATGAACTGAAATTGCACATTAAAGCGCTTTTTCAAAAATTCGTTCCCGCACGTAGTCAGATACCTTAAGGGGTCTATTCTAGTACCCCCGGTTGGGGGGGGGGGGGGGTCTTTTTCCGGCGTTAAAGGACGCGAAAAAAAACGCCCCCCCCCCCACCCGGGGGTACCAGAATAGACCCCTAAGAAACTGAATATATTTCTAGACAGCAAGTCGCATTTATCGTAATCTCAATTCTATTAAATTTTTGGTCTTTAAAGTAGGCAACTTATAACGCCACGATGTAAAACATTTTTTAAAGAAAGCAGTTCCTGGCTGCTGTTAGTAAATAGATGTTTACATTCAGATGCCATAAATTAATTATTTTAGCAAGAGATTAATAGTCCTTACGCTGTTCTAAAGTAAGTAGCAAAATATGTTATTATAACCTTAGAGAGGAGATTTGTTGTTTGGCTATAATTATTTAATAGTTTTATTAAATTAGGTCAAAGAAGAGGTTAGAAGAATTCTTTTGTTGTATAGTAAAAGTTGCTCATATTGGGCCACAAACAGTTATATGAATTGAAATAGTCCTGAAAACAGCAATAGTCACTAGCATAAATTGGACTTGGAATAACTCAAAGCAAAATAAACGCTGTAAAGGGACATTAAAGACATCAAATTTTGGTTTAAAAGGAATAAAAATTGAAGTAACGTAGTTTCGTATCATTTGTAAGGAAACGAAGAAAGGAGAAGAAATGATACAGTGCATAAAATGCCATACTTAGATTTATACATTATGTGACGGTGTGAATATGCGAATCACAAATAATTTTGCTTTAACAGCGCTTAAAGAAATTGGTGATCCAATTCCGCCAATTTGGACTTTTCTGGGTCGGTGACATGATTTTAATATGCTATTTTTCTACTATTTTAAAATGTCTTTCTTCAGAAGCTAATTGCATTATTTTGAAAAGACGACAAAACTACAGGAAAAAGAATTTTTTTAATAAAATTGCTGCTGTATTACTGTATGTTAAAAATGCTTAGGTGATCTAAATTCGTTAACCTTCCCCTATATGTTTATCTTTGTCTAGTTTCCCGATTAAAAATCAAGCGCATTAGCCGTTTTTCTGCCCTATTTTTCATAAGTTCAGTGAATTTAGGTTATTCGGCGTGAAAATATCTTTAATAAAGCAAAGTACGAATTAAACATGGGAGAATACAACGTTCAACCTGAAGCAAAATAGGCTATAATAATTATTTCATGCAAATGCTCTAGAAATAGTAGTATATGCAGAGATTTTGATGGAAATATATATATATATATATATATATATATATATATATATATATATATAGTTAAAATTTTCGAACAATCAAAACACATGCCACATTTTCAATATATACACATATTAAACTAAAAATTAAAATAATGTTACCTTATCAATAATCATACAAAAGATAGTTCGATTATATACTAATGTGTTAATACTAGTTAGATTATTACTACTATGAAAAAGACAATCCAGAACTGGAATTCCAAAAATCAAATGCCAATCGATCTTGGGAATCGATTGTCGCATTAATCTGAATTTGTGGCGCTATTATATATATATATATATATATATATATATTAGTTACAGAAATAATTTACAAGGAAAGTAGATAATTTGATGCATATCCTAACTTTAAAATATCTTATAACTTTGATGATTCATTTTGTAAATTTAATGCTGCATTTTTTCTTATTTGTGTTATCTTATAACTTTGATAAATCATTTTGTAAATTTGAAGCGACGTTCTTTCATCTTCTTATCTCTGATATTTTATAATTTTGATGATCCATTTTATAAATTTGCGGCTGCATTCTTTTTCTTATCTGTGCCATCTTATGATTTAGATGATTCATTTTGTAAATTTGAAGCTCACTATCTTATCTATGATTATGTCATAGATAACATGAACTATATTTTATGTTGAATCAGATAAAAGGTTTCATATCTAACAGCGTGTTATGGAGGAAACAATCTTCTGAATGTTAATATCTTCATTAGCGCTAATTTTTGAAATATTGACAAACCAGTTTCTTCTGTAAAAATTATGATTTGCTTTTCATTTACAAGCAATGTTAGAAATGGTCCTTGTTGAAATTAGCAAGACTTTCTGAAAATGCTTCAAAAATGTAGAGAATTGTGATACAATTAAATAGCCAGTCATTGAGATTTTCTACAGGTTCATCCTTCGTGCATTGCAGCTCAGTGTTGTTGATTGCTTCGTCAATAATTTTGCAATATAAAGAACATTTATTGTATTTCGATCGACAAAATGCACAGATTGTATATTCAAGTTTTATTCTTACAAAGTCCGCACAATTTTACCCAATTTTCAGAACTAGCGAGCATTTATCTATTTTGTTGGAAAAATCGTCCGAGGCTCTTGCCTTTCACTTCTTCCTTCGCTCTATTTTCCGTTAAAGTGGTTACGAATCTATATGCCCACCTGTAACCTTGATGAGTGTGGCCCGATGGGGTCGGGGAGACGGGATAGAGCTCATAGGGTTAAGCAACATACCGAATTTGGTCTTCTAAAATATCGAGAAAAAGACTGAAACTCTAATGCCTGTTGTTGCCAATGGGAGACATACTGAAAATGTTATTAAATCAATTTACAACATATAGATGGTGGTTTGTGTGCCGATGAAAAAATAAAAAATAAATTGATGCTTTACACTTGCGACTGCAACTTTTTTGCTTTGTTTGTACGCTTCAGAATACCATATTTTATTTTACAATAACGAAGGAAATTGCTTATTCTTATTATTATTAATTGCCCGTGCAACGCCGGGCTACGTATGTATGTAATGTATCTTGCTTCATGTGTTTATGAAGTGGACGCGGGAATATGAAAAAATATTTATCCCCATCAACGCTAGTTTATCTAAGCGTTTGTATCACATGACCTCACTTCTTCTCTCCGCCAGGGAATGGCGCATTATTTGAGATAGCCCATGCAAGATATTTGGAAGTTACTACTTATTTCTCGCTTTTTCTAAAAAGAGAAAAAGAGGAGTTGCAGGGGATGCTGCCTGTAGACAGCAGGCAATTAGGAAACGTGAAAGAAGAGTTGTTGAAACTGACGAAGAAAGAAACCGCAGATTGTCAACATAAGAAGAAGAACAAAGAAATAGCCAATTGTCAGACATGGCACAACGTAGCCAGGAGAGAAGATCCGAAGAAAACAGAAGAACAAAGAAATAGCCGATTGGTCAGACAAGACGTGTCACGTGACCTCAAGGAATGACGCATTATTGGAGATAGCCCGTGCAACGCCGGGCATACAGCTAGTTAGTTCTTAAAATTTATCCGTGTTTAATATCACAGAATTTTATCAGGCGATTTTTTTCTCATCTAAAACCCAGAGTTACAGATTGGTAACAAACTGGTTTTTAGCCGTAAATCATACTTAAAACAAAATAGGATCTTTTAAAGTATTTTTCCCATGTTTTATTGAAGAAATGAATCGGGCATGTAAGGGTTAAGAGCTAAACGACTAGAATTAACTTTTAAGATCTGTGAGACTTATTTTTGATTTCACATTCATTAATTTTTTATTAGTTCCCAATCCCAACAAATGAAAATATCAATGAAGCAATATCGTATAAATTTACGATGAAACCTAACAATTACTGACCCTTGCGATCAACTATTTAAATGTAAAACATAGAGCTGTGTTTTATAAAATTATGTTTAAATGAAGACGGATATAATCTCATGCCTGGAATTGCGTCATGCTTGCTGCGATATTTGGTTCGAATTCGTCGCTCTGAAAGCAGAATGTCGCAAAAAACTAATTAGAATTGTTCTTAATAAACAATTAGGTAGAATTGTTTTCCCGAGAGATTCTTCAGAAACCCCCTTTACTTAACATTGCCAATCATACTAAATAATTTCTTGACAGGTTTTCAACATATTTTATTTAACTGAACACATCTCTTGACTGTCGAATCAAAAAAATTGCTGTCTGGTGCAATATAGAGCCTATGAATGGATCTTGAGCCAATAAACCAAAACCAAACCAAATAATTTGCAAGATTTTTCCGCAGCATGTTTCTTACTTATAAAAAATGGATTCTATAGAAGGATGGATATTTTGTTTGGGCGGTCGGAATTTGTATCAAGATGGATAAATATCAACCTAGTGATTTTCACTTTCAGACCTCAGTCTATATAGTCTATTATTGTCTATATAGGGGAAAGTGGGGTAAAACCGGGTAAGGTTCGAAAGCTTACTGGAGCTAAAATATTCGACAGAGAGCTTGTCAATTTTATTAAAATATTCATTGTTTATCGGAGTACAATATATCTTTCCAGAAAAGTCACAGTTTCATTACTTTTTTATCAATGATTTTTATATAAAAAAGTCGAACTACCTGGTTTTACCCCACTAGTGGGGTAAAACCGGATGCACATGTTAAGGTTATGGGAAATTAGAAAAACCTTGATTTTAAGCGGAAAAGTTGCAATCGTTTTTATTTTATATGAATTTTATAAGAATATTAGTTACAAAATTCACACGTAAAGCTGTTGTCTTCTTCTTCCGCGCCACTGCAGCTTTCTTGGGCACAGCTAAGCCATTTTTTACATTAGATTAACCATTCTTCTTTATTTAAATTAAAAAATTCATCATTAAAATATAAACAACCAACGTCGGATGTGTTTTTATCGTCTTCATCGGAGGAATCATCAATACTGACTGTCCCGGTCTTACGCCACTTGGAGTCCCAGGTTTTACCCCGAGTGTAGAGGTTATAGAAAACGAAGAGCGCAATTATTGGAGTAAATCCTTATTGTTTGATAGGGTATAAATCCTTATAATCTGGACTAAAAATGGTTTTTAAAAGTGTAAGGATAGTTTAAAATCAAACGAACATTAGACAGTTGACGTCTTAAGGCGACCAAGGACCTTCAAAATCATATTTTTAACTAATATATTTTTGATTTAATCAATTTGAAATTTTTCAGGCATGAAAAGCAGCACTATATAAGACAACACACAAAATTTTACTAGAATATATTTATTCATTTCTGAGTTATGGGCATAAATGTCATTTTTACGAACAATTAATAGCCTTTATGATGAATGTTCCACGCACTCCAAAATTACTCAAAATCATTTTAATTATTTATAATTAGTTGCTCTGACCCTTTACAAAAAAATGGGATTAATTTTTATGTTTCAGAGAGGAATTTCAAAATGAATACACATAATAACTCTATACTATTGATTTTGGGAAAAAATATGCCCAATATTTGATACGGGGGAAAATATTTACATTTTAATAAACAATACGAATGCCGAAAATTCGTCTCCATACACGTCTTTATACTTATATAAAATGTCATGAAATTTGAACAAAAATTGAAGCGCCTGAAACATTACTAATATAATAGCGCAGATCCTCCTGTAACTCTCGGACGTCACCAACAATAAAACTCGCGCCATAGCACTGCGAGGCGATAAACAGCATTATTTCATTGTTAGAGAACCTAAATTTTAGTCATTTTTAAATTTAAAAGAGTAATTGTCGTTCTCATTTCAAATTTAATAGCTCTAAAATAGTGAAATAAAATTTGCTATCGATTGATATAAAATTTATCTCGCTGTGATCAATAGTTCCCGAGAAATTTTAAATTATATTAATCCTATATTTCAAATTAATTTCCCTTTTTTAATAGAAAGTAGTAAATTACGTCAGTGGCATATCATGCGCGTGATATAGTTTGGGCGCCAAATTGTATCTGAATGCAATCGTGGCGATGTTGTTTTCTTGCCAAGAATTAAATTAGCCACCAGTGACGTGAATCTATCATTCGTTCTCAAGCGCCGCCAGTTCCCGTTAATTCCAGCTTACGCGATGACTATCAACAAATCGCAGGGGCGAACTTGCGATCATGTTGGTATTTACCTCGATGAACCTCTTTTCACATGGACAGCTCTATGTTGCACTTTCAAGGTCTAGGATCCCCAATCACGTTAAAATTCACACAAAGACATCTGAAGTGCAAGGAAAATTATTAAACAACGAAAAATACTTCACACGGAATGTTGTTTACCAAGAGGTATTTCGAATAAAGAAATATTTAAATAATAAAAAAAAATATTCCTATCATAAAACATATGTTCATTTTATTTGCTTTCAATCAATGTTAAACATTTCTCTCCATATATATCTATTTAAACACGTCAGATTTGACGGGAAAGCTCTCGAATGAAGAGGCAATTTGTACCCGTCATACCATGACGGATGATTTTCTAGTAATAATAATAATAGAAAAGAGAGTTTAGATTTTGGTTACAAAATGTTAAGGGGATTTTGTACAAGTCATAAAATGCTGTTATTTTTTTAAAAAAATTACTTGCACATACAGTAAATAAAGTAAATCAGTACATTAACGATGTCCGTTTCTAAAACTTTCGTTGTCTTGCTTAGTCACAGGCAAAATGCTTTGGTGTATATCTTACACACTAATTGTGAACCACATGTTAAAGGAAAATTCCAGATTTTAAACAACAATAGTAATTTTAAAAGATTCTCAATTCTCTCAACTTCGCATATACGTATAGTATAGGGACGGCTTAACCTGGAGTTCAGGGTGCGTACTCACTTCGTTTCCCTTAAGCTCGCCAATTGTTTGTCGCCAAGAGAGATAGTGCCAGAACATTTGTTTTGGATGCGAGTTGAAAATTTTTTCGGTGTCGTTTGCGCATGCGCCGACAGTGATTTGTTTACTGGTCTACGGCGCATATCCTTGATTTCGCCTCTTTTCCATTGGTCCACTGTCTGATCTCTTCCATTTGATTGGTTGGCGTACGAATTTGAATATTACTTCGTTTGGAATTCTTGATCATAAACCAAATGATTTTTTTCTATAACCGTTAGCTTCTCTTCTGACGATTTTCGTTCATTTAATTTGCTGATTCTCTTCCTCTGTGTTGCTGATTATGGCTTCCAAATATCGAATAAGGAATGCTTTTCCTGGAAACAATGGTTCCCTTGCTACATTTCATCGTTTTCAGACGTCGTGTTTTTCCTGTGTTCGTGCTTTCCCTGTGTGTTTCGTTTCTCAATGAAAAAGCGAAGCTACGAGGGCCCCGCTTTGCTAAAAGCGAAGCCGCTGATATTTTTTAAGTTAAAAAAAATTGCCCGGTACACAATTGCAATTCCGAAGGCATTGCGTGCTCAATCTCGCGTTTTGAGATGCCGTAGGCATCGAATGCGCAGGAGACCAATAAAAAACTCACTGCTCATCCTAAACAGTGTTTGGCGACGACAAATAAAATTGCGCCAGAGAAAATTCGCGAGAAAATAGTACGCACCATAAACTCCAGATTTACCAATTAATAACTAATTTAAAAAATTAATCAGTTTTTTCATAGCTCCCGGCATTTTGATATTGATTCATGTAGTTTCTGCAGTCGGGAATGTAAGGATTAATTTTAGTCTTCAGAAGCTGAAAACCATAGTTTTTGATTTTTTAAAATTCCTAAATATTAATCGGCGAGTTTTTGCTATTATATGTCTTTTATAATAATCCTTAAACAATAATGTAAAAACGATGCATCTTTAAGAATGGCAAGTCAAACTCGATATATGAATGCAAAGGGATAATCGTCGTTAAAAATTTACTTCGCATTCTACATGGCCTGAATACTTTCATCTGTTTCTCTCGTATTTAAGAAGCACTTACATAAAATCTAAAATCAAAAACTAGCGTTGAATCCGATTTAAACTCTGATTGAAGGGAGTCTGTGTTTATTTTTGTAAAATTTCGTTTTGTTAAACTCAATATTTTGTACAAAACGTTTAGTCGACTGAATTTTTTTTGTCAGTTCACACCCGGAGTAGAATAATACAATTAAGTCTCCCAACACGTTTTTTTTTCACTCGCAGATTTATTTTTGTGCCATTGACAGAGTAAGTGAAGATTCTTTACTGTCATAGATAATCCTAGAAAATGGAATAATAAAGTTCAAGGTTTCCTTTATAAAATTTCGAAAATAGATATGCCAAAGAAAATTTAGGGTGGATTTGAAAGTATCCGAAGTTGTGGAATTTTTTAAAAATTTCACTTTAAATTTGAAAACTCGAAGAAAATCTTAATAAAGAAGTAAATGTTTGTTTGTGATAGTACCTGCACTTCTTAATATAAACGTAGTTATTATATTCATATTTATTCCATTCACTTCAAGTTATTCAAGTCATTTTCATTAAGAAATTATATCGGGAATAATATGTCATAAAATAATTTTTGTATTATTGTTCATAATATTGAAAACGTTAGAGAGATTATAGCATTATTCAGTTACAAGTCTTGTAGAGAACATGAAAAAGATTTTATTTGCATATGAATTATATGATGTCAGTCGAAAATTCTAAGATGTTATGGCGGCATGTTGTATTCTTCTTGCAAGACGATTGAATAAATTATCGACTGCAAACATAAAACTTGAGTGCGTCCTTTCACCCTAAATCAATATTAAACACCATTACATAAATAACCTATATGTAAAGGTGTTACATAAAAGTTTACATATATGCGAATTTTAATTTAATAATTAAATATTTTTTTACTTCATTCATATGAGAAAATTTTAAAAAAAAAATTGATTTTGTGAGATCAATGTCGTTAAAACCAAATAGATGATTGTTTAGAGTTTGATATACTTTTATGTTTGAGGATGACCCTTTCTTCTGATGCAATGGGTTCAAAATAATGCCCATTATTTCTAAACATGTTTGCATTAGTCACATGAAAGTGATTTGGAAAATGTTCCATAATGTGCAATAAATTATTTTTTTGTTTATATAAAATCAGTACCATGCATTTCTCATGAAATACAAACTCAGTAAATCACGTCTATGCAAGTTATTTGTTTATATCCATTGAAATTTACGCTTCCATGATGTGCAATAATTTTTTTTTGTTTATATAAAATCAGAACCATGCATTTCTCATGAAATACAAAATCAATAAATTACGTCTATGCAAGTTATTTGTTTACATCCATTGAAATTTACGCTTCCATGTCGTCCAATAAATTATTTTTTTTTGTTTATATAAAATCGGAACCATGCATTTCTCATGAAATACAAAATCAATAAATTACGTCTATGCAAGTTATTTGTTTATATCCAGTGCACTTTACGCTTCCATGATGTGCATTAATTTTTTTTGTTTATATAAAATCAGAACCATGCATTTCTCATGAAATACAAAATTACTAAATTACGTCAATGCAAGTTATTTGTTTACATCCATTGAAATTTACGCTTCCATGTTGTCCAATAAATTATTTTTTTTGTTTATATAAAATCGGAACCATGCATTTCTCATGAAATACAAAATCAATAAATTACGTCTATGCAAGTTATTTGCTTATATCCAGTCCAATTTACGCTTCCATGATGTGCAATTACTTATTTTTTTGTTTATAAAAAATCAGAACAATTATTTCTCACGAAATGCAAAATTAGTAAATTGCATTCATGCAAGTTATTCGTTTATATTCTGTGCAAATTACGCTTTTATCCTTCTAATTATGGTTTTGAATCGGAATATGGGAGATGCGAACTCACTTTGCTCGTCGAGGTTCGTTGTTAAATTTCGACAAAGCACCGTAATGTTTACCCTTCGAAGGAGCACAAATTGTGATGTTCCCAAAAATGGTGGCAGGTCCCCAAGGATCAGGATTTCGGGAGAGAGAAGCGGGGAAAGGGTGACGTCACCATCTCCAAGGTAACGCAGGGATGAAAACGCCATCGGATGCCGGGGGTTGTTGCGGATGCCGGACTGCGCATGCTCCTCTTTCTCTCTCGCCTTCCCTCTTCGGAGCGAGCTCAGAAGATGGCAAAGATGGCTTCCCGCCGGACGCACCGTGGGAAGGTCGATCGACGATCACGTGGGCCCCCCGCCACTCCGTGCGTCTGACCGCCGTGCAACAGACCCCAAACACAAGAGGATGGCGGGCAGCCCATCGTGCGAGCGACCAGAGACCCCCAGCAGCCGGCCAGGACCAACAGCAGCCTGTTGCTGAACACCCTCTGCGATGCAATTGTGCTCGCTGGTGACTTCCGGCGTCATATGGCAAAAAACGCGCGATCGTTGGCGCGATTCCAACAACGTGGTCCTCTCGGAGTTCTTTACTTGGGAATCTCTCTTTCCATAATATGCTGCAGACATAGGTGTTTGTGATTCTCTTCCCCCTTTAGTTATGTTTCTTTGATTTGGATTTCGCGAGTGAAATGGTGCTGTGATTTTCAATTTCGCGTGTGTGTGACTCGATGTCACCTGAGCTGGTGGGAGCGAGTCTCTGAGGAGCCATGGCTTCCGTAGCTGCTTGGTTGCCCTTCGCGAGGGCCGCTGCGATCGGCTGGGTGCCCATCGCGAATAATCCTCTGCCCGCGCCGCCGGTCACCAAAGAGCAGCGCAAGAAGGAGGACGAGAAGTTCGTGATCAACGTCAGCGGCCGCCGGTTCGAGACGTGGCGTAACACGGTCGAGAAGTACCCAGACACCCTCCTGGGATCCAACGAGCGGGAGTTCTTCTACGATGAGGAGTCGAAAGAGTACTTCTTTGACCGTGACCCCGACATCTTCCGGCACATCCTCAACTACTACCGGACGGGCAAGCTGCACTACCCAAAGCATGAGTGCCTCATGTCATACGACGACGAACTCGCCTTCTTCGGGATCATCCCCGACGTGATCGGCGACTGCTGCTACGAGGACTATCGGGATCGGAAGCGGGAGAACGCCGAGCGGCTCATGGACGACAAGATGTCCGAGGTGGACAACCAGCTGGACCTCAGCAAGTGCACCACACGCATGAAAATGTGGCGGGCCTTCGAGAACCCGCACACGGGCACGGCGGCGCTCGTCTTCTACTACGTGACGGGCTTCTTCATCGCCGTGTCCGTCATGGCCAACGTGGTGGAGACGCTACCCTGTGCGGTGGACTACGCGACGGGCGAACGCCGCTCGTGTGGATCCAACTACAAGGTGGCATTCTTCTGCCTGGACACGGCATGCGTCATGATTTTCACTGCCGAGTACCTACTTCGGCTGTACGCGGCCCCTGACCGCTGGAGATTCATGCGCAGTGTCATGTGTATCATCGACGTGGTGGCCATTCTGCCCTACTACATAGGGCTCGGCATCAAGGACAACGACGACGTGTCAGGGGCCTTCGTCACCCTGCGCGTGTTCCGCGTGTTTCGCATCTTCAAGTTCTCCAGGCACTCCCAGGGTCTTCGGATCCTGGGCTACACCCTCAAGAGCTGCGCATCCGAACTCGGATTCCTGGTCTTCTCCTTGGCCATGGCCATCATCATCTTCGCCACGGTCATGTTCTACGCGGAGAAGAATGTCGAAGGCACGACCTTCACCTCCATTCCTGCTGCCTTTTGGTACACCATCGTCACTATGACGACGCTAGGGTGAGTACCTTACGCTTTGTTGCTTATCAGTATCATCATGGCATCTCTTGTTCTTACATGGCCTGAATATACCCATTATATAGTCTGCGTCTACCATACGGCGCTATATGTATATTATATAGCCTGAACAGTATATGGTCACTATATGGTATTTTTAGGCCATCCTACGACGCTAAGGTGAATACCTTTCGATTTGTTGCGTGGCAGTATCATTATGATGACATTTCGTGGAGGCAATTTGCATGGTCTGAGTATACTCATTATTTGCGGAATTGAATGGGCAGATTTCGGTTGCAAAAATACTTCATGACATCACATTTTCAAGACAGTTTCTTTTCCCGTTAAATTTACTTGGAGTTTTAACTAACGATTCTTTTAAGCACTTATTTTCTGTACAAATTCTTGGTTTTCGGCGTAGCTTATCCCAATTCGAGGATCTTGTGCCAGGAAAAGTCAAACTTCCAGCTTCTTTTCCCGTTAAAAAAAGTATGTATAGAAAAAAGGAGAAGAATCCAATGAAGCATTGCTGTACGACAAACAAACAAAAACTCCAGTTAAATATAGGTGAAAATTTTTAATTAAATGTTTCTAATCAATATAGTTTTTGAATTATTTTCCTGTTAATGTAAAAGAATGACAGTAGCAGTTATCAATGTCTTCACATTCTATTTTGGGATCTAGATAAACCTCCTGGAGCTAGATAAAATGGACTCTAACCCGGGTAGCACAACATGTTGTCCGATATTGTTCAATATTGTTCGATATTATATAATATATGAAATTGTACAATATTATACAATATTGCGAATATTGTTCAATATCTTTGTGCTACTAGGGAATACAATTTATTTACAAAACATTTGCATGTTATCCGACCGAGAACATTTAAAGCTTCCATTTTTCTATAGCAGTTAACATTAAAGGATTAATATACATTTTTGGAATAAGTGAAGCAAAGAAGGCTTCGATTCGTCTTTTCGATTGAATCGGCGAATCGACCTCAATTGGAGAAACAAATTCCTTTTTCAGCATGAATTTTTATTTACTATTTAATGTGCACAATCGTTTTATACACCATTAATTGAAGTAAAACTAATGAGATTGGGACAGAAAAGGGAGCACACTCATCGCGATCTACAATTTTTATATACATTTTATGAATTTTATTAAAAATTAAATTTGAAAGTTTTTAACAAAAATAATTTCCTTTCGGAGCAACGAACGATTACATTTTTTTTGCAGCTGCTTTGACTGGCAATTAGAATAAATTTATCTAAATGTGCTTTTGTTTAAATGGAACCATACCTGGTTGAAAAATAAGTTGTGTTTTCACTATTCTCGTATACCGTTAGTAAACATACCTTCTTGAATAATCATGATGATATTGCTGCCTCAATATTTGATTCCAATGAATGAACATCTTATGATTCTTATAAATATGATTTTTATGGAGTTATTCAATTTTGATTCAAAATTCAGGAGCTTATTTACTTCTGGTTTATAGGGTAGGTCAAGAAAAATTAAGGAAAAGAATTGCAGTTAGAAATTTAATTTGTTAAAGTTCTGATATTTTCGTCTTTCAACAAATTTCATTGCGGTTTTTTATACTTATTTCATCAAATTATGGTACTATTAGTCCTCTGATATTTCCTTAATGCAAATATTTATTGTCAGTTAAAGATAAATTGTAGATATTGTCTTCTATGAGATTTGAAATAGCAATTAAGACTAATATCTGAGCTTAGTTGAATTATGTTACGTTGTAGTTTTGACATTTGTATTAATATTGTGATATCTTAAACATTTTCACCACAACAAATGCTTAGAATCAATTTGCGCTTTTGCAATTTGTGAATTTATTTATCCTTTCTTACAATTTCACCAGCAGCTTTTGGGATCTGATATGATCTGATTTCTGATGTGTCTGATGATTTCTTCGATTCATACCAACTTCTTCGCTTGTACAGCTTATGAAGTCTTCTAGCGGGATGAGCCGATTTTTCGATTTCTAAAAAGATTTTTTTTAAATTATTGTAACAGTGCCGTCGTCGGATTTCCTTAAAAAATAAGCAAAAAAAGAAAAACAAAAGGCTCTAAAACCATTTCACAGAGTAGAACCAAATGGGAGAATTTTTTTTGGAAAAAAGAAGTAAACAAGGAATGCAAAATTGTTTCTGCCCTATTAGAAGTTTCATTATGGGAAAATTAAAAATCAATATCAGCTACAATGCGTGTGAAAAAAATGCAAGGATTTTCTGCAAACCATCAGATGAATACTGTTAGAGTAATTCTTGGTAACGTTAGTTTTCCTTGATTTACGTTAAGAGTACAAATCGATAATATCGATGTCTTTTGCTGGAGAGCTGTTGTCGGTTGTTTCAAGCAAGTCGCTTTTGTTTCAATTTTGACTGTAAATATTTTTACCTAAAGTAGTAAACAAAACAGTTAATTGCATGTTTTGCGGTATGAATTATACTAAATTGTAATCATTCTTGAAATGCATAATTATAAAATGCCAAGGATAATATTTAGAAAAGGGTCTGTTTGCAAATATCTTGTTACATATTATAATACATCTGTCTTCTAAGCCGTGTCTTTTTAGAAAGGGGAGGGATTTGATGGACACTTTGTGGTAGTAGGAACTTAGGAACTTTTCGGTTGTTTCAGTTTTTATCAGGGTCCTATTTTCCAATGGGCTAAGCCCAGGGACGTTATTAAAGTTGACTGTACTGATTTTATGTTTATTTTGAACCAAAAACATCATTTACTTATAATTTTAAATACGTTAAAAGTAAAAATAATGATGAAGACTTCTATAAGCACAAGATGCAATAATATTTAGGATTTGTAGACGTATATCGATTTTGTAATTTTGCATAAACATGTATATGAGTTAAGAAAATACTTATATGGGCCACTGTATTAATATTATGTTCATATCAGATAATGGGTATAAACAATATTAATTATGACAGTGTTTACCTGTACCTGTCAGGCACACTACACCCGATGGAGGGTTAACTTTAACAGAAAACATATCGTCGCTTAACAAGCAAAACCACCTATCTCAATTTTTTGAAATTTCAAAGAGGAAGGAAATACTCAATTTTTCGCAACCATTAACGAATATTTCTGAATTTTTTTTCATATCTGATATGAACATAAGACCGAAAGTTGCAACTAGATGTGAACAAAATTCAGAAATATCCGTTATTGGTGGCGAAAAATTGAGTATATCCTTCCTCTTTGAAATTTAAAAAAAATGAGATAGGCGGTGTTGCTTGTTAAGCGACAATTTTTATATTTCTAATGTAACTGTTAATCATGATCGGTTCATGATTGTCATGATCAGGGCCAGGTGTGGAGAAAGCTGGCTTACGAAATCATATTTTGAAAAGCCAACCGATTTGAAAAATTGTAAGGTATTAATCAAGGAACAAGGTGACATTTTTGCTCCTCAATTTATTAAGTTATTTTTGTTGGATCAAAGAAGCTCAAATTCCTAATTACAGTTGTAATGCGGTGTCATAGAAGCTCAAATTCCTAATTACAGTTGTAATGCGGTCAAATTCCTAATTACAGTTGTAATGCGGTGTCATAGAAGCTCAAATTCCTAATTACAGTTGTAATGCGGCGTCATAGAAGCTCAAATTCCTAATTACAGTTGTAATGCAAAGTCACATTACATAGCCCAGGACGCTGTTAATATTGCACTGGCCGTTAAAGCTTTTCGGTTAGTGAATGAGTTGTAAGCTTTTAACCCTTTAACTGGTTTGACCGTACGTCATACGTGCATCGAATATCGGAGTTTTAAACTTATAAACTAAAAGTTATTCAGTGTTATAATTTGGTACAAAAATTACGTGGAATCCACAAGCATTTCAACTGTTGTTTAGGTCCTCAATTTAATTAAAATGAGAATGCATTCCCAAAACAAGAGGTGACATCCAATTAGATAGTCGGGAAAACAAACCAGTTACGGGGTTAATGTATAATTCAGTACATTTCCATTAAACTCTTGAACATTTTTGCACTTGCAGCTATAGCTTCAATAGCAATGATATATGAAATAGAATCGCCACTGAATTTCAGGTAAAGTTTGAAATGTTTGTGCTCATTTTTAGTACAGATTTCAAAGGGTTTTCTGTTTTAGAATGTTTAAAAAATTATAATTCTGCTTATTGTACGAAGTACTTAAATATCCATTTAGTTTCAAGTTCAATTAACAGAAGATATTTTTTTGTATAATATTCACGATTACATATGTAGACATATCGTTTTTCGCAGTTTGGAATGTTTCATATTGTAAATGCGTTTAATAATATATTTTGTCATAAAAACTGTTTTTACTTTTAATATAAGTTTCTTTTAAATAGTTTATTAAATCATTTCAATATGGCTTGATTCAATATCATGATTTGAATATGACAGATTAATTATTATCAACTTTGGCAATTAGTGATTTCCAGTAAAGCTGATTGGGAGTTAGTTATAAGTGGGGGGGGGGGAATTTATAGACAAATAGAATCACCGGAGAGGAGAGGGATAGTCAATTAAATTTCAAAATTTAAATACAAATTAGCTAGTTTTCCTAGACACTATTACTATTTTTATTCCTAGTTTTAGGCTGTTAAAATGATATAAAAATTAAATTTTTCAATCGAAAAGTGATGCGACGGACCTCTCCCCCCCGCTCGCCGCCATTGGTAACTTTATAAATTAAAGTTTGTGAAAAAACAGTGAAAATTTTATTTATTATTAGGGGGAAAATTTTGCACCATACTTTTGTGACTGTGTACTTATGTATTGGTTGCTGTTTTCTATTTACAGAATTTACCGATTCTTTTTGTAATATTTGCAGAGTTGCAATACTTTTTTCGAATTTCACTGACAAACATGTCATATTTATGCTCTTAAATGATGTCGTATAAATAAAATATTAGAAAGGGGGTTGGGTAAGAAGTAAGAGATAGTTAAAAGTGGGAAGAATCCATTCCAAGTTCTACTTCCATTTTAACCATTTAAGAAGAATAGTTATAAAATTTGAAAGCTAAATTCATTTCTTTATTCTTTAGATTAAAGACTTAACTGTATGACTCATTGCTAACATGCTTCATTGCAAAATTCACGAATAAATGCGAACAATAACAAAATTGTCGGTGATGCTTTAATGATAAACTAACATAACTAAAGTACCTAATATTTTGTAGAACAGTCTTTAGAATTAACATTATATTGATAGATATAAAAATTTTGTAATTGATGTGTAGTAATCATATAAAAAGCAAATTATATGTAATACTATGTTACTGCCATAATTTGATAGTAAATAAATCGGAAGTATAACAAGATTATATAATATAATTAGTTTTTTCTTACAGTTTTTTTTCTCAATTCTATTTTGCGTTTTTCGTTATTAATTAAAGAATTTTTTGAATTTATAATTACTATAATTTAAATATTGCAAATTTTTGCCATTTGTGGTTCAGTATGTTTCTTATCAAAATTAAAAAAATTGTGCAGTTGTCCATGGTTACTAAAACTAGCAGAGTCGCCAGTATTGCCATGTCTTTCTTCTAAAAATTTGTGAGAGACAAGAAATGGAAGTATGTTATATAAATAACATGGTGTTTATTAATATTATTTTATTGGCTGAATATTGCTCAGAGTCTAATAAAATAATTCATAGATTAAAAGTTTAATAATTCTATTTCATTTGATTATACAGAATGCCGCCCCATGCCTTTACGGCAACCGAGCCGGTTTAGTGGGCATGGGACAATTTGATTATACAGTAGAACCCCGGGAATTCGAACTAACTGGACTGACCTTTGTTTGGATTCCAGGGAATTCGGATTATCCGGGAAATTCGGTAAAATACTCTTGATATACCATTTGGATTATCCGGGAAATTCGGTAAAATACTCTTGATATACCATTTG
>BGPR01000049.1:451027-468943 GCA_013235015.1 Araneus ventricosus | reverse complement strand
TGTGTTCCATCGAAACCATAATAGACGAAACTTAGAAGCAATACAGATCAGAGCAATGCATTCAGGGTTTTAATAAAGGCTGTATTTATAAATGTGCTGTGTTACATCGAAACTTTGTTGTGAGACACTTAGATTTGTCAAAGATTAAGTGATATGTTTCTAGTTACATTGAAACCGTCTTGCATGATGTAAAGTCGCACAAATTCGAAGATTTCTTTCCAAATCAAGGATTTTTATACTTTGTCCGCTCTAGACACCCTTTTGGTTTGGAAAAATTTTCATTACTTCATTTTCTTTAAATAAAATGTTTCGTAACCAGTAAGCACGAAAATAAATAAGAAGATGGAATGCTAAATTCAATCGAAACTACTTATTCAGCGAATTCTGAATTCTGTAAGTCACAATGAGTTTAACTATTTCCACTAACTAATTATGAGGAACACGAAATAGGAAAGCATTGAAAAAGTTTTGAAAGCACCAAACTGTTTTATCTGCGACCCGGTTTTAGTTCTCGATCCGAGCTCAAGAGCCCTGCTCTATGTCGTAGTGTCACAAATCATATATTTTAACCTGATACATGACACTGTTTTTAAAAGCGCATTGTTGAATTTGTTTCATATCTTGTATTTATTTTTTTACTTTAATATATTTGTTTACTTAATGAATTGCTTGTGAGAGAGAATATGTAAAGGAAAAATGGATATGGCATGAAATAAAAGAGGTGACAAAAAAAAGCGTTCTATATGAGAAATGCCCGAGTTTGTGATGTGTGAAAACTGTATCGGAGAATGTTGTAGAATTTAAATTGCACTTCACTTCTGATGTTTACTGAACCAATCGATATATCGATGGAGACCTGCTGCAGTGATCTTAACATTTTGCAAGGAGACGATGTCTTTATCGATTCCTTATAATATTAATAACATTCACATTATTAAGGTGATTCATCAAAGCCCATCCAGGCGATTTAAAGGATTTAATAAAAAATTGATCATGCCAATTTATTTAATGCGATGTTTCATTTTTTATTAAGGATTAATTCTATTCATTCATCATTACTCCAAGTAACGCTTCATAGGAGTGATGAATAGATATATTAGAAGAAGGAACAACCCGTGCATACTTATCTATGCAGCTCTCTGCTATGTATGACGTCTAGGATGATTTAGGATAAGAAAAATGGGTTTATCCTGAATCTTGTTTCAATGTTCAGAATTTGATGGAGTGATTCAAATTTTTTACGATAGGTTTCTTAAGAATTTACGCTTACAACGTCTTTTGAGATTTATTTAATCCTAGTATCCAACCGGACACCAACTACACTTTTTATAGATTTCAAGTTCACTTCAGTGTATAGTTTGCTGTTGTACTCGACAGTGTATAGTTTGTTCCTTAAGCATCTACGCTTGCGTCATCTTTTGGGATTTATTTAATCCTAGTATCCAATCGGACACCAACTATACTTTTAATAGATTTCGAGCTCACTGCAGTGTATAGTTTGCTGTTGTACCCGACAGTGTATAGTTTGTTTCTTCAGCATATACGCTTGAGACATCTTTTGTGATTTATTTAAACCTAGTATCCAATCAGAAACCAACTGCACTTTCATAGGTTTAAAGTTCACTATTGAAAATTATACCCGACAGTGTATAGTTTGTTTCTTAAGCATCTACGCTTGCGACGTCTTTTGGGATTTATTTAAACCTAGTATCCAATCAGACACCCAACTATACTTTTTATAGATTTCGAGCTCACTGCAGTGTATAGCTTGCTGTTGTACCCGACAGTGTATAGTTTGTTTCTTAAGCATCTACGCTTCTGACGTCTTTTGGGATTTATTTAAACCTAGTATCCAACCAGAAACCAACTACACTTTCATAGATTTCAGGTTCACTATTGAAAATTGTACCCGACAATGTATAGTTTGTTTCTTATGCATCTACGCTTGCGACGTCTTTTGAGATTCATTTAATCCTAGTATCCAATCAGACACCAACTGTACTTTTAATAGATTTCGAGCTCACTGCAGTGTATAGTTTGCTGTTGTACCCGACAGTGTATAGTTTGTTTCTTAAGCATATATGCTTGAGAGATCTTTTGGGATTTATTTAAACCTAGTATCCAATCAGAAACCAACTACACTTTCATAGGTTTAAAGTTCACAATTGAAAATTGTACCCGACAGTGTATAGTTTATTATGTAAAATTGAATCAACTCCGATTTGCTGCACAACAGACAACTTATTATACTTTAATGAATTTTGGAAACATATCGCATTAAAAATTTTTCTGTAATGTTTTGAGAAATCGGCTTATTTCAATGCATACTTGGGAGTTAATTTCCAATTCCTTAAGTGCATCCATATGGGGGAAGTTTGCTGAATTTGGACCACCTGGACATATTTTAATCCACAGTGATAGAAAAATAATTTTAACAGAAAGCAAGTAGTAATTTTTTTGTAATATATTTATCTACATTACAATGTAATTATCTTTTTATGAAATACACTTTAAACTAGGAAAAAAAATCGGCAGGTGGCTGTCTGCGAAACGGCCGCTGAGATTGAGGGGCGTAGACTTACTTACCTTACTCAACTGTGAGTTTCTGTGATTAAAGTAGCTGTATGCGACTATTAACTCTATAGTCTATAGTGACTATGTGATTCTATCTATGTAAAATTCTTCGTGATTTTCACCAACTTTGCAACTCGACTGTGACTAAACCGTTATTACAAATTCTAAAATTATTTTTACAATCTTCACTGTCAACCTTTCTCTGTTAAATGAAACTAAAACCAACTCTCTGTTATTTGGTTGCGGAGCTATATTTTATCACAAAATTAGACGTAATTCAACAATTCTTGAGTAATATTTCGCGCGATCGATGAATTAATTGCCTTGGTCTTATTGCGCGCGCATCGGTCGCTGTGACACCATCAAAATTCTTCGTGATTTTCCCCAACTTTGTAGCTCGACTGTGACTAAACCGTAATTATAAATTCTAAAATTATTTTTGCAATCTTCACTGTCAACCTTTCTCTGTTAAATTAAACTAAAACCAACTCTCTATGTTATTTATTTGAGGAGCTATAAAGGCTTAACTTTAACGCGAAAAGTGTCGTATTTTTTTCCTTTCCCGACACACCATTAGAGTACTATGGAGAGACGTAAGTCTACGTCAAAAATAGCTTCAAAAATTTCGTCATCGGTCCAATTAAGGAAACTATTGTCCTAAAGCAAAAATATTCTTTGACTCTCAAATTTTACACACGTAATGCATGAACCCAAGTAAGACATTTTATGCACTGTGTCACTTCCTCTTCTCCCTTTGTTTCCTCACAAATTATATGACGCCTAAGTTTTTCTTTTTGATCCAATATTTCATGGCTTTAGTGTCCTTTTATAGTTTTGTCTTGTTCCATTTCCAATTTATGGGAACTAATAGAGATAACTGCTTTCTGAACTATCCCTGTAGTTAAAGATTATAATCTCCTTGATTTTAAACAGTCCAATTAGGCAATTGTTTGGTGTCCAATCTAGGTAATGTTTGGAATACAACAACAACCAAAAATTCCCCTAACCTTATTTATAAATTATTTTAATAAACTTGTTACAGTAAATTGGTTACCAAACAACCAACTTTCTTTGGAGACTGCTTCGAGCAATTCTATTTCCAATTGATTTAACCCGTTAACTGCGCTGGACGAATAAACACGTCAATCCAAATCTTCATTTCTGTGCTGTTGACCTCTATACGCGTCGTGTAACATAAAAAAAATTACCATTCGATACAAAAACTCAAAATTTCAGTAAGATGCAATTCAGATGTCATTTAGTGGTATGTCTCCTTTATATTACTAGTAAACATGCTATAAATTTTTAAAAAATCAAATTCTTTGGTATAAATTTTATTCCTCGCACAATGTATTTCTTTTTGCAAAACGAGTTGATGCATTAGGGAAAATATGAATAATCTATTATTCTCTCAACTTTACTTGCACACTGAGATTTCCATGCACTTTATTTGCAAATCGGGTATTTCTTATTTTTTTCTTTAATGTTTCCTGTTTGAATTTTATTTTTTGCTTTTCGTTAACTTTTCCGACCATGTATTTTTATTTTTTATCGGGACTATTTTCTTTGTGTTCTACGTGGATATTAGTCATCGCTTGATTTTCATTACGTACCTCGTGAAGAACTTTAAAAAAATAAATTCTCAGTTAACTGGTTAATGTGACATTTGCTTGCATGTCATATAAAATCGTGAGGGGGAAAAAACCCTCTTTAGTCGCAAAGATCGTAGTTGGATTTTTCTTACTGATTTGTTAAATTTGTGTAGGCGAATATAAACAGCTGTATTTTTGCTGACCCATCTGTAATAAAGGCAACTCATAACATGAAACTTTATGACGATCGTTGCCTTTTTTGTGTTTTTCAAGGAAAAAATTTTTAGTCTCTTTTGTAATGAAGCAGAAAATAACATACCTCCTATCTCATTGCTTTAATTTTTATAGAGAAATAAACTCTTAGTTTTATTTTTTTATTTATATTAAGTTATTTTTACCTTAGTTTAGTTACTTTAGTTACGTTACTTTAGTTTAGTTACTTTAGTTACGTTACTTTAATTACTTTAGTTTAGTTACCTTAGTTTAGTTAAATTAATTCCCCATTTTGAAGCTGCTCGAGCGCTACTTCTGAAACAGGTGTCGGCATTTTGAGCAGAGGTCAGATGACGCAAGCCCAACTCTCAAAACTTCCACGCCAAGCCAGACGAGACGGTGGCCTAGCGGTAAGGTCCAGACTCAGGGGCCGGAGGGTTCCAGGTTCGAAACCCAATTCCATTTAAGATCCGTAGTGTATGTGGGCCTGTTGTGCGTTAAATCATAGTACGGGGGACCAAATCATCACGTACTGTCTTACCGCCACGAGAAAAACTCTAGACATTAGACATCCCGGTGGCGGTCGTTATGGAAACGGGATATTCCACTGCATTTTGGGGGTGAAGAAAAGGCTTCATTTCGTTTGCAGCAGATAGAACCGGCAGAAGTCTTATTTCGCTTCGTACTTCGGTCAAAAACTAGTTCTCGCCTAACGAAGAGCGCTTAGTTTGCCAAATGTTGCGGTTGATTTTATATCCGTTCCCCTCCTCTCTTCGACTCGTCTACGTGAGGCAACCCTGTTCAGGGTTTTTCTCCTGGCTGTAGGACAGCAGGTGACCAAACGTCCTCCCGCTGGTGTGGTGCGGAAGCTTGGAGGTGGGGTGTCAGCTCATTTGTCGCCCTCGTCATATGACCGTGGTTCAAAATTGCGAGATCCGTCAAAAATAGCCTTCGTGGAGCTTCAAAACGGGCCGTTAATCTGTATATTGTTACAAAGCTATAAATTCGTTTCCCTGAGATGCTAATCTTGGCGATAAATTTGGCGACCTTGGCGACAAAATTGGCGACCATTTTGGCGACTTGGAGGCAAAGTTGGCGACCTTGGCGACAAAAGGAATTCTCTAGAAGGACCTCGAACTTTCAACAGATTTCTACTGGTTTCATGAACTTTCTAGAGATTATGTCACTTCCTACGTAATGAAGTCACTTCCTGTTGAAAAGTATAAAAGGCAAGCTCTCAAGCCAAGAAGGGTCAGTTGGAATTTGACCTGCAAGCAAGCTGGTGAGTTAACAAGAAACCTTTGAGCATTGTGTTGAGATTTATTGGTAATCTCTGTTGTGAATTTTTACTAGTGCTGTGTTAATACTTGTGCTACGTTTCTTTGCTTGAGAATATTTGTAAAATAAAGAGCTTTATTTTTTTTAATCCTGCTTATTGGATTTCATTCACGTACACCCACAAAGTAAATTTGTTACAATATTAATACGTGAAGGGAAAACTTTGTACCCCTTTTTAAGCACATTGCGAGCACGGAGGAGGTGAGAGTTGGCATAGTTAAAGTTCATATGGAGAGGGAGCGCAGAAAGATGAAATTTATGCAATGCTGATAGAACTTATAGGTGATTTTCGCTTTTTGTGGCTGTGTCCCGTTTTTTCGGAGTTTGCTGATCGTTGGACACCCATGTCTATCGTATTGCACTACGTCAATGTTGTTGCAGGCTGCACTCCCTGGTTCCTGATTGTTCCTAGGTCTGGCCTCGCTTATGCGGAGTGGATGATTTGTAATCGATTCAATCCCCCCTCAGTGAAATCCACTCCAAGAGGGAGTTTATTTAAATTATTTATGAAATACAAAATGCGGATGATTTAAATCTGTCAATGTCAAACACATATTGGTCAAACAGTCGCACAGAGTGGAGATTGTCTCTAAGGAATTTATATATAGTATGTATTACTAATACATTAAATTAAATTAAATAAAGCATTCATTGTTTACGTTCATACTGAATGTCAAACACATAAAAGTCTGTGGTCAGCAGTCAGACAACAGTTATTTTTTTTAACTGCCCGTTTTTTTTTTTTTTGTTTCAATAAAAAATAACCTCAATAACGTTCAAACTTCCAAATTTAAGGAATTACGGTCAAATTTCGACCGCTGGGCGACCTATAGTTTAAATAAATTACCTCCAAGCCATGCCAGGGGATGTTCGTTCCAGAGCCAGGTTCAATTTCAAGGTTGATCTTCTATAGAATCTAGTCTTGAGCCTTTGGCCTTTTCACCAGTTTCGCCTATAAGGAAACTCGAAGAAACCATTCTATGAGTTGATGCGTGAGGTACAGCGAAACAGTTTTTCCCCTTCTTCTACTTTTCTTTACTCTACGACACACCGCTGTCTCCAACCAGAGATAGACATCTCCGGTTTGTAGTTTGGATGGTTGTGCGTAGTAGAATATTTATTGATTCCAACGGAAGAAATTAATAGGAGTGTTCATTGATGTACAAAATGATTCAACAAGTATAAATTTTTTATAGGTTTTGCAGTGGAGATATTTACAGTAGCAGCCTCCTCACAAACTTTGAGGATGTAACACAACTTTTATTATGTAATCTATACTTATAAAAGGCAATGTTTGTGTGCGTGTGTATGCGATATCCAGACGAATCTATCGCACTTACAGCCATGAAATTCGGCACACGGGTAGTGGTAATGGTGACTGAATGCACCTCGAAGCCGGGATTTTAAAATTTAATCTAGAGATTTTTTTTATTTAATGTTTTGTGTTGTTTTGGGTGATTTTTAGCACTCATTTCTTAATAGCATGGCTTCGAATAATTGTACGAAAAAAAAACAGTTACACCACCGGAAAGAACAAACGATTTCCGTTCTAATGAAGTTTGTTTCGTACGTTCAACATAATTTACTGAATTTTGAAAATTTTTAAAAAATAGTCACTTTTATGGTAATTTTTAATAAAGATTTCTTCGAATTATCGCATCTGACGTTCTAACATCTCTATAATTTTTAATTTTTTTCAGCTTATAACTGGAACATTTCTGTCGGATTTAAAACAAGAACGGTTAAAATACCTTTTTTTTTAAATTAATTTTTCCTTGATCAGTTCAAACAGTTTTTTTGCTAGTAATGATGTAAAGATAAGATATAAGATTTGCACATTAATTCTAAAACTTTTTTACACAAAACATAAAACACTAAATAAAAAAGATAAACAGTAACGTGATATTTTGAGCTAGTAATAGTCTGGTTTGCTTGACATAAAACTGGGTGGTTAATAGTTGAATCTAATTAATTGCCTTATTGTCTTGGGAAATAATAAGTAGATTATATGTTAAGCTTAAAATCCCACCCCCTTTCCTTTTTTGCTTGTTTAGAGGGTTGAACATAACTGTGCAGTAAGTAAACTTCTAATATTTTAGAATAATTATTGCTAAATGATTATTTAACAGTACTAGTATTAAAATAAAAATAAGTAGTGTTTTACTTGGGGCAGTTGAACAGTAAATATTTTAATTCTACTATATACAATTTATTCACAGGAAAAATCAGATTTACTGTGATCACATTAGATTTACTATTGATCTATTATAGGTGCATTTAATAGTGGTTGGACCAATTAGCATTCTGACAAAAGATGAAATGATGCGAACTATTCCTTATATATTTTTATATTGATTGTTTTATTAGATTGATTATGTCATGCATCTTGCATTTTCCCTTCTATTGAGGGGTCCAGGAAAAAAGATGAGATTCCATTTTTCAGCTCAATGGATGTAGTTTCATGATACCAAAATGAAAACGGGTAGGACGATAAATTTCCATCAGAATTATACATTTAAAATATTGGACAAATGGAGAAAAAGGTATTAAAATTTTGAGAAAAAAGTTGTACGGCAACTAAATTAGTATCGCAGAAAATAATTTTTTTTGAATTTTTAGATGGGGTAAAAATCCTTTTTGCGGTGAAATATTTTCCGAATTTATCAGGGAAAAGCGCTAAATTCGCTTTATTTTTAGCTAATTAAAATTCTAATCAAAATTTGGGGCCGCGGTGGCCTAGTGGTGAGGTCCCGGCTTTGGGGTCGGATGGTTCCAGGTCCGAAACCCGATTTCACTGAAGATCCGCCGTCTATGCGGCCTGTTGCACGCTTAATCATACGTAATGGCCAAACGTTCCTCCCGTTGGTGTAGCGTGTAAGTTTGGAGAGGGGGTACCAGCTCAGGCGTCATCCTCGTCATCTGACCGCGGTTCAAAATTACGAGGTCCGTCCCAAAATAGCCCTCGTGTTGCTTCAAAAACGGGACGTTAATTTAACTAAACTAATCTAATCAAAATTTTAAAAAATAGCTAGCCCCGAAGTATATATTTCCACCTCTAAAGTATGTTTGCGCAAAATTTCGTAGCTCTAAGGCTAGCGGTTTGCCCAGCAGAGCGCCAACGCCCACACGTACGAACACCTTTAGTAAGAATAGAGATATAAATATGCTACAGCCGTTTTTTCAAATAAATTTTTGACACTAGAAAGACACTTTGACACTAAATTTTTGAATTATTCAAGTAATACTACTTGAATATTTAATAAAAATAATGGGCCTAATGTTTTTTAATATTGTTAGTTACGTGTCAAGGATAGGGAAATTTTAAAAATTGGAACCTCATCGTTTTTCCTCTGGACCTTTCTATTATTTTGAAGCTTTAGGTGTTTTGGACGCTTTACGAAAATGCGAAGTTTGTGTGACTTCCATAGCTGATATTTTCAATGTTATTCCATATTAAAACTGTCCCTTTTCTGTTCAGTAACTGATGGTGTTCAGAAAAGTGCTCAATTGATTAAAATAATAATTTCTAAAAAAGCGGACACATCGCCTCAGTGTTTGCTAGATCGTTTTCAAAATCTCTGTTAGGTTCCCATCTAAAGGACATGCATTTGTTCTATCGTATTGATTAGCTACCAGAAATGTATTTAAAAAATGAATAACCATAAGTACGAATAGAAGACTGTTCTCTACATTAATTAAAAAATTCTTGGAAATTGAATTGGACGGTTGAAATCAACGAGTGAATTAATTTTTTTCGTCTTTTTCAACAACTATTTCCTTTCAATGAAATGTTCGTTTTCGTTTTTCGAAGGTAACCGAAGCACACAACACTAAATCTCGCTGTACTCCGTTATAAAATGAATTCTGTGTGATAAAAGTTTTGAAGTTCTTAGTGCTTTACGA
This sequence comes from Araneus ventricosus, assembly GCA_013235015.1. Taxonomy (NCBI): domain Eukaryota; kingdom Metazoa; phylum Arthropoda; class Arachnida; order Araneae; family Araneidae; genus Araneus; species Araneus ventricosus. The sequence continues at coordinate 459,323 of BGPR01000049.1, read as the reverse complement.
AAATGCTTTATTTCAGTAATAAGACATCGTTTTGTTATTTTAAAAAATGAAACAGTTTTAAAAGTTAAAAATATTCAAACGGTGTTTCTTTCAAAAACCATTTAACCATTCTAGGATTTTTGACGATTAGTTTTAATTAGTTTCTATTTCAATGTTTTATTCAAAAGCATTTTATCAATATTCTAGGATTTTAGACGATTAATTTTAATTCGTTTCAATTTCAATGTTTTATTCAAAAACATTTTAACAATATTCTAGGATTTTAGACGATTAATTTTAATTCGTTTCTATTTCAATGTTTTATTCAAAAGCATTTTAACAATATACTAGGACTTTTGACGATTAATTTTAGTTCGTTTTTATTTCAATTTTTTATTCGAAAGAAATTTAACAATATTCTAGGACTTTTGACGATTAATTTTAACTCGTTTCTATTTCAATGTTTTATTCAAAAGCATTTTAACAATATTCTAGGATTTTTGACGATTAATTTTAATTCGTTTCTATATCAATGTTATTTTCAGAAGCATTTTAAAAATATTCTAGGATTTTTGACGATTAATTTTAATTCGTTTCTATTTCAATGTTTTATAAAAAGATTTTAACAATATTCTAGGATTTTTGACGATTAATTTTCTTTCATTTCTGTCTGCGTCATACAAAAATCGTCACTATTTTCATAATGCTTCTCTAAAAGCTAGTGCTACACAATTTTAGGGTTTTCCGTTCTCGTTTTACCTTTTGATTTAAGGCGTCTCATTTCATTCTTTCATTAAAATTTTTCTTTTCAGCTCCTTTTGAACCTTCAGTCTCCATTCTGATCTTAACTAGTTTGTCAGTTAAATCTTTTTTTCCTTCAAAGATTATAAATGAGGTCTGAGGAATGAGCACGTTAAAAGAGCTGAAATCAGATTACCTGGAAAATCTCATTACTTTTCTTCGATGAAATCGTAACCGGGGTTTCGTAGCTTCTGCGGAATGTGTTTAATAAATTGGAAGCTGTCGCCAGTGATAGAGCACTCTTAGTCGCGGATAAGAATCATTCCGTTAGTTCGTTTGTTTTATTAGATTAACGTCCCCCTATATATGAAGGGACATTTGAAATTTCTTCATTTTTGCTAGGGACACCTGATCACATGACTCTCTCTTTATCGAAATCTCCTCACAGCTCCGACGTAAAAGCCTTTGACCCACGATACAATGGCGTAGCGACGGGGGGGCAGGGGGTATATATGCCCGGGCGCCAGTCTTAGGGGGCACCGTAGAGACAAAATGTTAGTTCGTTTATATCAAAGTTGAGTCCGTAAGAATTTTGAAATAACCAATAAACTTAAAAAAATTAGCATTGAATATCTAAAGAGACAAAAAAGTAAGAATATCTAAAAAGACAAAGAATGATGGAGGCAATTTAATTGGTGTGCGCAAGTGCATCATCATCCAGGAAAAAATTGCTAAGTTTACATTGTAACACACGCTAGTTAAAGCGCGTCACTCATTTGTATTCAAATATGTTATAAGAGGTAAGATTTTAATCCCTTATTTTTACACTTTGTTCTGGAGACTGTCTTCAATTTCTTCTTTGTGGGTAAATGTTTTTCTTTCCAATACATTCCGGTATAGGTTCAGGCCAAAAGAGGATATTAAATTCAGACCTTAAAGTCTTTTTCTCTACAGAAAACCTATTCCATTTTTGAATCTGCATCAATGTCTGGCCTCTGATGAAGTCATTCACCAGATTCTTACTTCTTGTCGTTGTCTACTATTATTTTTTACCCTCCCACCTTTTTATTCCCTATTTTTAATATTTGTATTTATTTTTTAAAAAAATAGCTTATGAAGAGTTATTTCATGATATTCAGTAAGAACTTTTCTAAAATTGGCTGCAAACGATACATATTAGGGCATCTATCCATATTAAAGCATCCTTGAGCCCAAACCACTATACCAATCTCGCCATTTTCATTTCATATAAAACCTCAAGACTCTCGGATACGCCATGAATAGCCTCGTAGCCCCAACACACCACCTCTATTTTCGACATAAATCTCAAGAACGCTACGTCACAGTGCATTTTGTATGGGGAAATCCCACACACCAGCGAAGAATGCTTTTAACGGAGCACACAAACTCGACGGTTCACAATCTCCGAAACTGTGTCATACACATAGCACTTATAAGCCTGGCTGAAAAATTGAGGTGAACCTAGTTAATTAATATTGCCTAGAAAGGGGAAATCCCTTGACAGTGTCTCCCAATCATATTCACTCTGGCGATTTTTCCAATTTTAATTTCATATGAAAGGCAATGAATCCTAGATACGTTATCAATGGTCACCTGCCCCCCTTCCCGTTAGATATCGTAAAATAAATTTTTGACAGAGTCTTCCAGCCTAAATAACTAAACCGAATTCACCATTTTGCAAGTGTAGTTCTTTCTTAATATTACTTGCTAAGAGCTGGTCGCCGAAGGCGGCTAGTATTAGATAAAAGCAAAGATGAAGAACGTCCTTCATCTTGGAAGAGTTTTAAATGAGTCTGTGGATTTGATTTTTCGGATGAAAAGAGTTTTAAGAGGTGTGTTTCAAAAACAAGTTGATGTTTCTGCTCCTCAATTTATTAAAAGTTATTTTCGTTGGATCATAGAAGCTCAAATTCCTAATTATATTTGTAATGCGGCGTCATAGAAGCTCAAATTCCTAATTACAGTTGTAATGCGGATTCGCATCACATAGCCAGGACGAAGGAATCTTTGTGATGATATCTGAACACTGACCAATAGATGAGTAACCTGTGGTAAACATAAAGGACAAAATGTAAACATAAAGAACAAAAACAATATAAAATGTCTAAAGAATTAGCTGAATGACGAGAAAACAAAATAAATGTAATTACCAATTTTTAAACTGAAATATATGAAACTAATGTAATATAAAACTATAAAGACAATATGGAAGTAAAAAAATTGAAATTTATCTATGAAAAGCAAAAAATCACTTTTATATCAACTTTACTGGCTTAAACCTAAACGGTTGCAAGTATCTGTGAAATACAAATAGCATATTCGCACAGCCCTATTAACCTTCAAAGGCACGGGCTGGCGTGTAGAGTGCGCCAAACAAGGAAAAAGCGCCAATGCAGCCGTTATTAATCAGCCGATGGTCCGGGCTCTTCCCTCTAACCTGCCACTCAAACAGTCTAAACACAGGGAAACCAGGAGCAAAGGTTACTGGTCAATCAGTCTCTGTTTATACATCAGTTGTTCAGTCGAGGTGTGTTTTGGCGCACTCAGAACGCCGCCCGTTCCCTTATGTTTCGCCTCAAAAAGAATAAAATCCTACCTCCCGATCGCTACCTTTTAGTATTTTTCTGACGAGCCAAAGGTCTGTGACTTCATTAATGCTTCGGACATCAATGATATAGAGCAGCGTTTCCCAACTTATGGGCCTCGGGTAGTGTATTTGTGGGGCGTGGAACACTAATCAACAGTCGCATTCGGGGAAACTTCAAGAGTCGACACTCGTTTTCTGCCTTATATAACATATGTTTTTAATACTTTTACAGTAAGCTTTACTAATTACTGACGTATACATGCATTTAATATATACAGGGTGATCAAAAATTTCGTAGGAACTTTAAAAATTCATAAAAACCGGAAAAATAACAGAATTAAAAAACTGTTTGCAGGGTTATCATCGCTAGGTCACGGGGATTTTTGTAAAACAGGAAAAAAATAACTGAAAAACAGCCGATAGGTGGCGCTGAGATACGCAAATAACGAACAGAATGCCTTCAAATCGTTTATTACGGCAGTATGTGTTCCTCATGACCACCACCACAGGGGATGACACATTGCAGGCGAGTCACAAATCCAGCAACGGCAGAGTTGCAGCAGGTCCGGATGTATACATGACACCTCTCTTCGGATTGCACCTTTCAGTTCCGACAGATTGGATGAACCGGATCGATACATTTGCATACATTATACGATCTCATTTGCATGTTTCCACCGAAGTCGCTCGTACCAGCGCCATCTATCGGCTATTTTTTAGTTATCTTTTCCTATCTTAAAAAATTTCCGTGACCTAGCGATGCTAACAATGCAAACCGTTTTTTATTTCGGTTATTTTTTCGGTTTTTATGAATTATTAAAGTTTCTACGGACTTTTTGCCCACCCTGCATGTAAAAAATGTATTATATGTGTTTATATTTTTTTTACTTGAATATTTAGTCATTGGGCCTCAAAATATTTTTTACACAACAGGTGGTCCGCACAACCTAAAAGGTCGGGAATCGCTGATATAGAGCATATGGAAGGAAATGTTCTATCATACTCGGAAAATGAAGTCAGTGGCCTTCAAGACATCCAGGATTTATCAGATGACAATCAGACGATAACAGATCTATTATTTAAAAAAGCTATTTATAAATCGAGGACCGTGAAGGGTCGAAAAATCAAGATAGTTCTGGAGATTCACAGATGAAAAAACAAACAAACAAAAAACCCCTAATTTGAAAAGTAAATATTCGAAAACCCCTCATAAAAACCCTTTAGGACAACTTGCACCGATGCATGATGTTTACAACTAATTATCGTTCGTCTTGAAGATGGACAATACATGCATGATTTATTCATACATGAAGTATACTTATTTATACCTGATGAGAAATAGGCGGCTGGGCTTCGAAGGGAACAATAAGAAAACTGTGAGTGAAACAACGAGGGATGAAATAATGACATTCGTAGGTATTTTTTTACCCTTTAGGAAGCAAAAAAATGTCAAAACTGAACCTTCAGGAGACTACGTTATAGTACCCAATAAACTATGGTAATTGGGCATACAGGAGCAAAATGAATAAAAAACAAGGTGGCGTACTGCGTGCTCCGCCCGTGTCTTATTATTATGGGTAAATGTCCGTGCCTCTAAGGGTTAACGCCTGGAATTCCAAACGATGACTAACAGTGTGTCGAAAGGAGCTGGAATTGCCAGGGTCATGCTTTCGTAACGGCCTCTGGTAGAAAGATATATCGTCGCTTAACCCTTTGAACGGCAAAAATATTTCAGCTGAATGCTTTGAAAACGGCCTCTCTGTATCTAAATGGTGCACGCAAATGTTTCGGAGCCGGTTTTCGGGTAATAAACAGAGAGCAACTTTCTACGCCGGAGCCGGTTTAAGAATAGTCATCGAAGAACGACTTTCTACGTTCCAGCCGGTTGAAGGGTTAACAAGCAACACCAATATCAATGTTTAGAAATTTCAAAGAGGAAGAAAATACTCAATTTTTTGCAGCTAATAATAAATATTTCTAAATTCTTTCAACATCTGATATAAGCATGATATCTCATGTTCCTTCAAGATGTGAAAAAAATTCAGAAATATTCGTCATTAGCGACGAGAAATTGTGTATTTTCTTCCTCTTTTGAATATCTAGAAATTGAGATAGGTGGTGTTGCTTGTTAAGCGACCATATAATGAAATTCTTTTCGAGTGTATCTCTCACAAACGCGCGTCCGCTAGAAGGTTAATAAAAGTAGAAAGGTTAAATGGACCTCATTGCAGTTAAACGGGCGACCAGCCTCGCCTTTTCTAGTGGTTATTTTAGCATTATTTCTACGGGCCAAGAATTCCGCGCCAAACAAACGTGACCGTTAAAGGGCTGACCGGTAAGCGGGGGTTGCCTCCCTTCCAGGGTCCTGTGCTGGTAGTTCTCCTCTCCGGTCTTTCTCGCCTTAACCCGTCAGCACACGCACGGGGTCTTTTTGACCCCACCATTTCTCTTTTGTTAAGAAAACTCTGGAAATTTCTAAAAACTTGTCCTTGTTACTTCTCGAAGGAGAACTTAGGAGCAGCAGAAACCTGTGAAATGGGGTTTCTCACTTTTTACTGAGGGGTTGGCATCAAATTGACCCGTGCTTGTGCTAGCGTTTAGGAATCATTTAACGTTATGGCTATGACAGTGCACGAACGTGCACAGCAGAGAAGAAAAGAATATAGAAAAGGTATGGAAAAGGGAGTCGAGATCAACTTTCCCCTTTCTTATTAAAAATCGCATTTATATTTTAAATACATGTTATTAGTACTGAAAAATATTTTTTACGTTGACCATATTTTATTTTTGTACAAATAGCCAATAAAATAAGGAGGAAGTGTCTAACAACTTGGAGTCAAAATGACCCCACGCTTGTGCTAATGTTCCAAAAGTGGGTGCGTGTGCTGAAGGGTCAAACCCAAAGGGGTTGGCTGGTTCGGGGTGGGTCGTGTAAGGGTGGCCGCTTAGAGAAGTTTTATTATATCAAATTGGCATGTCACAATCACGCAAGCATGAATGGATTCTTTAGCATTTCTGACGGAGAGCAACAAATGCTCCAACGGCTCATACGTAGATAGCAATTTTAGTTTGCAGCAAACTTGCAACAAGGTTGACACGACAAGAGTGCAAGCTTGAAACAAGTTTGAAACAAGCTTGCAGAAGCGAAGAAGTCACCACGCGACGAACTTGCAGCAAGCTTGCCACGTCAAAATCATTGCAAACATAGCAAAAACAGAGTACGAAAAAAACCTCGGTTTAGAACTCGCTATCTACCGCTTCCAAAGCGGACGCTTTAACCACTCGGCCAGATAAACTCTGAGAGGTGAAGATAGATTTCGCTAATAGATCGCGCATACGATTTATTTTAAACTCTTTTCTTGATTTCATTAATTTTTTAAATTTTGTGTTGAGAACATGATTTGAAATCAAAGAGAGAGTGAATTTCGCTAATAACTACGTTTTGCTAGTAGAATAAATTATGAAATTAGGTTTCAAAAGTAATTACTTTTAAAATGGGACAAAATGTAAGTTATTATTTTTCAACAAACATTGACTGTTTTTTAGGTTTAATTTTGTATATAAAAGTTGAAATTTCAACATTAAGAAAAAGGCGATATAGTTTTCTCTGAAGTGGAAGTTCTATATTTAGTGAAAAGATGGAAAATAATATAAAAATCTTTTTTATAAAAAAGTTTTTTCACAAATTGCCATTGATTTATTGAATTAATAAAAAGAAGGACGGTCTAGGAGATGCTATTAAAAATCGGATGTTTTTCTAAAACGGAGACAAAGATAATTATCTCTTTGTGCTATCATCTTTGCATCAAGCTTGTTTTGCAAACTTACAGCAAGCTTGCATTGCAAGAAGGGGTGGCGCTAGTTGCCACGGCGTTGCAAGCAAGGGTGGCGATTCTGCATTGTTAGTTTGCCACAAGTTCGCTTCAAGCTTGACGCGTCAAATTTGCCATGACAAGGTAATATCAAGTCAAAATCAAACTTGCTGCAAACGTACGTGGTATCTGGGTAAGAAGTGGCCGCTTAGAGAAGTTTTACTATATCAAATTGGCACGTCACAATCACGCAAGCATGAATGGACTCTTTAGCATTTCTGATGGTGAGCAACAAATGCTCCTATGGCTCATAAGAAGTGGCCGCTTAGAGAAGTTTTACTATATCATATTGGCACGTCACAATCACGCGAGCATGAATGAACTCTTTAGCATTTCTGGCGGTGAGCAACAAATGCTCCTTATGGCTCATAAGAACCCAAGTCCCAAACTTTCTTAAAGAAAAAAGAATCTTTGAAATCAAATATTTATTTCTCCCTTTCCAGACAAACTAACAACTCGGCTTCTGCGCTCTATTTCTGCACGCGAAACAACCATAAATCAGGAGGTGATCGTTTCTCTCTTTGCCCGGCGTAAAACTCCGTGCATCCCCGAATCGAATATTGCATCTGCGAGTTAGGGGAGGAAGGGGGGAGGCACTAAATCATTGCTCATCCCGTCTGTTTCCAGGGGAGGGGAAGAAAAAGAACGTCAAGGCAGATGAATGGGCTAGCAGAAGTGAAGGGATTGGGCTTGTTATTGGAGCAAAAGAAAAGAAATGTCTCTTGCCTTTTTTTTATTCCGACTGATAGAGTTGCAGACAAGAGTTGGCAATTTAAAGAAAATATTAAATCAGATTTCATGCGAGAGGGGGGAGATAATTGTTAAACATTTTGTGGAGGGTAGGATTTCGCCTACCTATACAAAATTAACCTAATCAACATGATGCATCTTTCTAATAATTAATTAAAATAATCATTTCGCCAGTAATGACTTGGCTAGTTTTGAAGTTGCATGGCGTGTCTCCTAATTTGCAACAGTTATCAAAGTAGACGATTACTCCAGACCCTACAACGGACTCATAATTAATTCATAATCAATTTATCATTAATAACTTGACTAGTTTTGAAGTTGCATGACGTGTCTCCTAATTTTCAAC
>BGPR01000049.1:414307-427834 GCA_013235015.1 Araneus ventricosus | reverse complement strand
AATTATTTTATGCATTTACATAGATGGGTATGGGAAACAACTTCCTTAAGAACGATATACTTACGGTATTCAGAATATCGAATAATGTCGTGGAGATACCGTGGAATATCTTGTGCTAATAGGGAAGCTTCTACATGAAATAAAAAATGGCGAAATCGGTTCTGTGATTGGAACTGGAGGACTCGTTCTTTGCTTTTGCCAATTATTTTATGCATATAGATAGATGGGTATGGGAAACAACTTCCTTAAGTATCCTTGAAATTTATGTCATGGCGTGATAGTCTGAAATTTCCTCCCTTCTCCCCCGTTCAACATCCTTTCTTATCAATCCAGCCTGACAAATATCCCGCCATTTCCCACTTCTGCGAAAGAAAGCTAAGAGAACAGACGACTTGATCGATAATTTCATTACCTCTCTATACAATGTCGAGTCGCTGCTTCAGACGCGAAAGCGACGGGAAATAATTACGGAGAGAGGCATTCACCAAGTATTGAAAACGGAAGTGGAAAACTCTCAGCAATTCACCGCGATCGTGTTACTTGAGGAAGCCTTCATTAAAATGCGCATAAAATTGCCAATTAAAATTATCTCAAGTTGGAAGCCGGGAAGAATTTTTAATAATCCTGAAAAGGAATTTCTGTTGGCTCCAACTAATGTCTTCTCGTAACATTGTTCAAAATTCCACAGGATTCTTAATGACCCTTTTGAATAGTCGACACTGCTTGCAGTTTGATGTGGAGACTAAAGAGACTTTTGTTGGGGCCTTGATCATGGCTCGCGAAAGTTAACTCATTGCTTATTGTGCTGCCTCTGTAAAAATTGCTGTGTTTAGAAAGCACTGCTGCGGTTGGACCTGAAGATACATTGAATCCTTACGAATTCTTTTTTCTATTTCGTCGCTTAACTTAGCTCCACCTATCTTAATTTTTTGAATTTTTCTCAAAGAGACAGAAAAAACTGAATTTTTCGAAGCCAGTATTGAATATTTCTGAATTTTTTTCACATCTGGAGGGAACTTGCGGTCTCATATCTGTATCAAATGCTAAAAAAATTCAGAAATATTCAATACTGGTTTCGAAAAATTCAGTTTTCTTCTACCTCTTTGAAATTTCAAAAAAGTTAAGCGAAAATTTGTTTCTTGCAAGCGAAGTGTGCATAAGTAATCATTAAAAAGTACTAATTCCAGATTTTAGCCAATATCGAGACGTTTATGAAAATACAGCATGTCCGGATACAACCGGACAAACAGTGCAGGAAGAGAATCCTCGCTCTGAGTACATAAAAGATGTCCAAAGGACCCTGCCTCTGAAACGTATAAGATTTCGAGAAAAATGCAAAACGGCAAGTATGGCTTCGCATCCTATGCAAGAAAAATAAACATTAATGCAAACGGGAACAGCGCTACTTGCATATTAAAAGGTGATTACATTAGTAGCTGCTCAAAATGACCACATGGCACTTCGAGGTTTGCGCTCGCATACTGTGGCTAACTGCACAATGTCCCCAATAGCGCAAAGATATTGTACAATATTGTACGTTATTGAATAACATTGTACAATATTGAAAAATATTCGCAATATTGTACGATATTGAACAATATAATATTATATAATATGAAACAATATTGTACGATATTGAACAATATAATATTATATAATATGAAACAATATTGTACGATATTGAACAATATAATATTATATAATATGAAACAATATTGTACGATATTGAACAATTTTATCAATGTTGTATATTATTGTACAATAAAATATAATATTATATAATATCGAACAATATTGTACAATATCGTGCCACATATTGAGCTACCTGGGGTTGTGTCCTGGAGTCAAGTTTTAACTGCTCAATCTTACAGCTAAGATAAGTAAAAACATATTTATTTTCTATATACATCTAGACTATCTGTTGCATTTTATAATTAGGCAGCAGTGTAGGGAATTTGGCAAGGTCTAAGAGGGGTCACTCCCTAGGGTGTTGTGATTTTTTTCTGCTTCATTTCATCAACACTGCTTAAATAACCTTAATTGCAGGGGTCTGGAGTGATGTTAGGTTATATCATTAAAGGAATAAGGTAAATACATGTTGGATCAAATTAATCTATCTACACATTCAGAAGCAGGAAGTGACGTTTCATTCACTGTTCAAATGAAGAAGCGAGTTTTCTCTCGAAAGTCGGCTCAACAACTTGCCAATTCTGACTCTCAGACTCGTTTCTCGGTCTCGTTGTCAAGTTCCAAATATATTGGGAAGAAAAGCCTCCATCCCCCGAATTCCAAACGCACGCTAAATCCGGTAATTTGAACGCCAGTGTCCATCTTCAGAAGGGGACGGATGTCTGCTGACCAGTGGCGACTCGTCAGCTCAGAAACAAGCAGTGCTGTAAAAGGTGTATAGATCTAAGTTGTAGGATATTTTGAGCTGAATATTTTGGTATATAATGATGATTTGCTAAAAACTGATAGTTTTTGAGTTATAAGCAAAAACTAGGAAAAAGCAATTTTTGCGTGTTTTTTGGCTATATATAACTAAAATTCCAACAAAAATGCTTCCAGGCAAATCAACCAAGGCGGAAAAAAGCCACATGAGGAAGGCAAAGACTTGAAGTCGCCTCAAATCGAAAGCTGTGAAAATCGCAGCTCGAGTGCATCTAAAATTCAAGGGGAAAAGGGGTTGCTTTTTTTCTTCCGACTGAGCTCTCCGTGTTGCTCAGTGAGCGCATTTGATCCTCAGGAGGGGCAAAACTCTATGCAGCTCTGGTCTGTCTCTATCTTTTAATTCTTAATTGATTTTCCTTCTTCCTCTTACGTCTTTTATTACTTTTTTTGCCCTTTTCGTTGATCATTGTACTGTCAAAGTGGAAAAGTAAGCCGATTAATATGAAAACGAAAATACAAGCTTTAAAAATAATTTCAGCGGGGACTGCAGCTATGCAGTCCTAATGGACGAGTCGCCACTGCTGGGAATATAATTAAATTCCCTTCTCAACAACAGGGTCTACCGTCGGTCATGTGGGTTGTTAGGTGGTCATACGCTACACTACAATCCAGCATCGCAGTGTCCACATGAGTGAAGGTACCAGGCAAACGAGTGACTAAATCATTTCTGCAGTAACTGGAGATCGATATGCCAATTCCTTTATATATAACCATAAGGGAAAATCGAAAAGAGTCAGATCTTGTTATCGTGATGGCCATTCGCTCATCATAGCTTGCAATTTCGTGAGGTTTAATAAAACTATTTTTTCTTGCACCGGATATGTCGTCACACCTTTTCTTTTCTATTTTTATCAAAAGTTATGCGTCGTAGAGGTATGGTTCTTTGGGCAACTTTTATATACTCGGAGAGAGAATTCTCGCTCAGCACAGTTTGTCCGATAGTATTCTGTATATTAAGACCATTTCGAGTCAGAAAAATCTATTTATAAACTATGTACTCTACATCTCAAAAACGCAGAGAGGATTGGGTGGGTGTAATCTCGCATGTGGTCCTCACATAACAATGGATCTATTTAATATTTTAGACGAAATCTGAGAGCGAGAAAAAGTACTTTTCTATAACATAAGTGATTTATGTTATAGGAAAGCTGTGCTAAGCTGTGAAAATACTCAAAATATAGTTATGCTATAAAAACGGGACGTTAATATAACTAATGTAAACTACATTATGTATTAAAAATACTATGTCAAACAAAACTAGCCGTTGATAGGGGTGACCCTTAAGCAGAGGTGGCCGTTGATAGGGGTGGTCATTGATAGGGGTGACCCTTAAGCAAGGATAGCCGTTGATAGGGATGGTCGTTGATAGGGGTGACCTTTAAGCGGGAGTGGCCTTTGATAAGGGTGGCCGCTTAGAGTAGTTTTACCATACAAAAATTCTTCTCTAGTATGTTAATAAAAGTATATTTAAAAAAAATGCCTTTCTTATTAAATATATTGATTGGTGATTTATTCTCAAAAATAGTTGCAGTGAATTTATCACTGCAACAACAATTTCATCCTAGTCTGCGGTTTGAAATAAAGCAACGAGAAGAAATCAATCAAAGTTTGAGAGAGGCATGCTGATTTCATTCCCCCTGCGAAAGAAGATTTCCCGAGTTTTCGCAGAAGAAAAAAGAAAGAAAAAAAAATTGAATCCAGAAGTCCACTTAAGCACGGAGAAGGCTCCCCATTCAAAATAGAAAGACTGGCAAGCCGAATGGATTAAAAATATTTGATTGATCGCAGTGGAGAGGGGTTTGTTACATTTTCCCAAAAAATTCTCGTCTCTGGTTCAGCTTTCTAAGCAATGTAGGGAAGGATTTTTTTGTAATGATTTAAATCTGTTATTAGTTTTAAAATACAATATAAGGACACCTTTACGGCGGATATCACATTGAATTACAGATCGGTTAACCGGTTTTTCGGTTGTTTTTTGTTTCGGTTAACCGGTTTTTTCGGTTATTTTTAGTTTCGGTTAACCGGTATTTTCGGTTATTTTTTAAAAATCGAATAATCGGGCAAAAAGAAACTGGATCGGGAAATAGGCTCAATTTTAGGTTCGATTAGATTAAAATTTACCAAGTTATGAAGCTTTGAATTTCATAACCTTAAGCCAATCAACAACCATCCCTTCCCAGGGGCGTCAGTTGGCTGGCGGATTACTGAAAGAGTCTTCATGAATAGATAAATATTGACCAATGAATTGATTTCCTGTAAAAACAGTATTAATGTAAAATTTTGTTTACAAACGGCGTTTGTTTTCTGTAAAAAAACCCCTGAAAACCGGTTTATTTGAAAAACCGGTTATTTTGAGCGGTTAAAACCACCAGGTTAAACCGGAGGTGAAAAAAACCTGAATAACCGAAAACCGGTTATTTTGAGCGGTTACAACCACCAGGTTAAACCGGAGGTGAAAAAAACCTGAATAACTGAAAACCAGTTATTTTGAGCGATTACAACCACCAGCTTAAACCGGAGGTGAAAAAAACCTGAATAACCGAAAACAGGTTATTTTGAGCGGTTACAACCACCAGGTTAAACCGCAGGTGAAAAAACCTGAATAACCGAAAATAGGTTATTTTCTCAATAACCGTCATCCCTACATTGAATACACGCACGCATTCCCAGTGTTATGCTCTTTTACTCTGAATGAGATTACCTAAATTATGTTGGACTGGGATTGCAATGAAATAGTTAAAACAAATTTTACTCCCTCGGTTATTACCTACTAGCCGCCTTTGGGGACCAGATGAGTCGCCGGAAATATTGATGGTGCTTAATTTCAATCAAATCTCAGTCAAACAATTCACGCGTTGTTACAAGACAGATGTAATTTTTGTGTCATCCAACATTTAACGGCACGGGTTTTTTAAAAAATGTTCTATGACATCACGACTTGAATATGTGCAATAGATTCCGAAACGAAATTTGTACTACCAGTTTGTCCGAGAATTCTGTATGTGTGTGTGTGTCATCCAGTACGTAATGACTCAGACACATACATACAGTGACTCAGACACATACATACAGTGACTCGGACACATACATACAGTGACTCGGACACATACATACAGTGACTCGGACACATACATTCAGTGACTCAGACACATACATACAGTGACTCAGATACATACATAATGTCTGAGAAATCTTATCTTATACCTCCCTCACCATTTTAAAGCGACATAAAGACTATTTGCAGAAGGAACTTTTAACTTTGAAACCTGTCAGATGCAGAGGACGGCACCTCTACTGGTATTCCCTCTCCGCCCCTGTGGGGGGGAGTGCAAGCTCAGGTATCATCCTCGTCATCTGACCGAGGTTCAAAATTACGATGTCCGTCCCAAAACAGCCCTCATGTTGCTTCAGAACGGGAAGTTAATATAACTAAACTAAATTATGCCTTATGTTTGTGTTTTTCGCAATTATCAACATTCGCTATTAACAGCTTTCGTACGCGTACCACGAGTTGCGAACCTCTGACTTACAGCATTTTTTTTTTGCATTTGGTTTAATTTCAGAACGTCAAACTGAACTGTAAAAAATAGTGAAGAGAGTTCTCGGTAAAAGGCAGAGTCTCCTAGCTTCCAGTAATTTACCTAAGCTGAGTTCGTTGAGGATCAAATATACTTTTCAAACCGGAGTTTCATTATTCATAATTGAATAACAAAATAATAGGAGACAAAATCCAATTCGAGTGTTGTTATTTAAATAATCCGAATATTATTTAATTAATCCTTTCAAATGCAGATTGGTCCGTGAGAGTCTTAGATTCGACCCTGACAGTCAGTTTTTTCCCTCTTCCTGATATGTTCTGTTTTGTGTATTTAGAAAATCGAGCCATATTCTTATTGAAGGTGCTTTCTAAGCACTGCTGGTTAACACATGTTGACCGGTCACGATTTAACTCGTGTTTTCATGTCCAAACGGTTTTGACTGGGGACGAACATGTCTTTGATTTCGCTATCATTCTCTTTTACGATACATGATCGACTTGAACTGACGCTTCACGTGTGATGTTCTGTATCAAAGGGTACGACGCTCGCTTTTTTATGTGTAAATTGTGCTTTAACAAATCTTGCTTATGTTTAGTTTCATTTTAGTATGCAAAAATAATCCGAAGAAATGAAGTAAATATACTCTGTTCGAAATATCCGTTGTCAGTGCATTATAATTGGTCAAGGTCAATTCATGTTCACGTGGTGCAGGTCAAGTACTCTTAAGTAATTTAATTTTGGGTTCTTTTATTACGTATCTTGCAAGAAGAAAGCGTAAGACAACAAGTAATTAGATAAACTGAGTTGTTGTCATGCGAAGGTTAAGTTACGTGATCTCCATTAGCCAGTTAACTGCATTCGACTAGTATGCATGTCACTCCAAAACTTAATTTTGATGCGGTTGATGTGTATACACATCGTATTAAAAAAATACCATACCGATATAAAAATTCAAAGTTTCAATAAAATATAATACAGATGTCATTTAGTGGTATGTTTCGTTTATAAAACTGTTATAAATTTAAAATAGGCCAAATTCTTTGGTATAGAAATTATTCTGCTTACTATGTATCGCTTTGTACATACTGAGTTGATTATTTTCCCCAATTAATTGGGTGTTCCCCATACTTTCCTTGCACACCAGGATTTTCTTGTACTTTACTTGTACAACGTGTATTTCTTTAAATTTTTTTCTTTTATAAAATTTACAAACAAGTAAAAGTATTCTTTAACGAGTTTTTAAATTTTCGATAATATCTTTTTCAACAATGAATTGTTGATTTTTTATCCAATAAAAATATAATCCTTATCGTGTTGCGTTGATTTTTCCGTAATATTTATTAGGGGACCATTTCTATTGCGTTCGACGTGTATTCACGTCATCGCTTTTAATTGTGCATCCCGTGAGTGGCTTTTAAAAATAACAAAAGCTAAAAACGGAAAAAGTCACGCATCAAATTCATTTCTCAATTTCTTTTTGTTTGAATTTGCCTGTTCACAAAAGAAAATTGACAAATGTGTTGTGAAACATGAAAAACTTATCATGTATTTCCCGTAAGAGTTTCTTTCTTTCTCGTTTGAAACTTTTTGACCCATTTTTAAAGCATATTATCAGTAAAAAATATCAGCAACATCACTATTTTTAAATAGCAACGCTAAAGACATGCACAATGAATCTCCTAGAATATTCTGCAACCGAACGCTGTGCAAAAGTTACATCACCGCTTTTGTTCTTTCCTGTGTCAAGTCCAATTGATTTCTCAATTTGTTTTCTTTACATTTGCCTGTTCACTAAAGAAAATTGACAAATGTGTCGTGAAACATGAGTTAACTTGTCGTGGATTTCCTGTAAGAGTTTCTTTCTCGTTTGAAACTTTTTGACCCATTTTTAAAACATGTTGCTGATGTTTTTTACTGAGAATATCACTATTTTTAAATTCCAACGCTAAAGACATTCGTAATGAATCTCCTAGAATATTCTGCAACCGAACGCTGTGCAAAAATTACATCACCGCTTTTGTTCCTTCCTGTGCCACGTCCAATTGCTGGAACTCTAGACTTCGAAAAACAATTAACTTTTCTTCTTTCTCTCCGAATAAAAAGAAAAAGATAAAGAGGAAGGAGAACATCGGTGGTGGAAGCATCTGTTTCCACGTTGGGGAGGGGGGAGTCTTCTACTACATATCGCTTGAAACTCCGGAGATAATTAAAAACCCATTAAATTTCCAGAACAGACTAACCAGAAAGAGTGAAGAAAGAATTAAAAGAAAAACCGGCGGGAATGCTCGTTCCAGACTGTCTCGCACTAACTGATCCCGCGTACGGCATCTGCGTTCTAGTGTCTACTCTTCGGAATTAAAAATATATAAATTGCACTGCAATATACAGCGTTCACAGTAGTTAAAACATAGATATGATTTCAGCATCCTATACACTACTAGCCAAAAGTATTGCAATACTGGTAAAATGAAACCTTTGTCTTCCCGAATATTCATGATATTTTTATGAAAATGCCTGTAGGTGATGTGCGTAAGAAGCAAAACGAGGTAAATGTGCAGTTTACGGTACCCACCTGTTTCTCGCCAATGTTTCTTGGCGCAATTTCATGTGCCGTCGCCAAATACTGTTTTGGATGTGCAGTGCGCTTTTTACTGCTCTCTTGCGCATGCGTCACCTGAAAAGGAGAGATTGAGCACGCAATGCCTTCGGCATTTCAAATGTGTACCGAGCAATTTTTTTTAACTTAAAAAAAATCGGCGGTTTCCCCTTCAGCATATCAGGAAACTATTAGCTTCGCTTTTTCATTGAACGTTAGGAATCAATATTTTTTCAAAAAAATTCCGAAAACGAGAATTTTCGCACTCAATGCCTACGGCATTTTAAGCGTATACCTGGCAAATTTTTCTAAGTTAAAAAAACATCAGCGGCTTCGCTTTCAGCATAGCGGAATACTCGTAGCCTCGGTCATTCATTGAGAAACGAAACACACAGAATAACATGCACGGTACTGAACCGATATTCAATCCGAAGAATTCCTAACGAAGTTTAAATTCAAATTCGAATGAATCGACCAATCACATCGAAGAGATGAACAAAACAGTGCTATCGAAACGAGACGCAATATGGCGTGATGTGATGAAAAGATTAATTTCCGCGCATGTCAGAATGTTATTACTCAAACAAAACAAATGTTCTATCATCTCTGTTTTTGGCGGCAAAGAGTTGGCGATCCTGAGAGGAACGAAGTAAGTGTGTACCGTAAACTCCACATTAACCGTTGTATATTACTACAGTAGTTAACATTAATGAAATTTTAAAAATTAAACATTTATCCTAAAAGTTAGAAAAATCATACCTTTATTGCATATTTTGAGAATCAATTATACATTAATTTTATACGATTTATGCGCATGCATACAGACCTTTATTTGGAAATGGCAGTACAGTAGAGTCTCGATAATTCGAGTCTCGATTGTTCGAGTTTTCCAACGATTTATGCGTATACATAGACCTTTATTTGGAAATGGCAGTACAGTAGAGGCTCGATTGTTCGAGTTTTCCAACGATTTATCTGCATGCAGACAGACCTTTATTTGGAAATGGCAGTCAGTAGAGTTCTGAAATTGAGTCTCGATTGTTTCAGTTTTCCAACACTTCTATGCGCATGACAGACCTTTATTTGAAATGGTAGTGTAGAGTCTCGATAATTCGAGTCTCGATTGTTCGAGTTTTCCAACGATTTATGCGTATACATAGACCTTTATTTGGAAATGGCAGTACAGTAGAGGCTCGATTGTTCGAGTTTTCCAACGATTTATTCGCATGCAGACAGACCTTTATTTGGAAATGGCAGTACAGTAGAGTCTCGATAATTCGAGTCTCGATTGTTCGAGTTTTTCAACGATTTATGCGTATACATAGACCTTTATTTGGAAATGGCAGTACAGTAGAGTCTCGATAATTCGAGTTTTCCATAAATCCGAGTTAGTGAAAAATCAGTTTAGCTCCCAAATAATGACTAACACATACACAACACGTGAAAGAATTACTGCATCTGGTTTTTATTGTTGTTCGACAGGTCATATGTCGACTGCACACCCCGAAGCAACCTGCAGAAATTCCCCCTCCCAAAGAAAATGGATTATATACTAGATCGATATATAGGAGCAATGTGTTTAAACAGAAAACAATTGACAATTATTTTAAGATATAATTAACCTGTTGCTATCAGCAGTAATGTAATAACATGCAAGTACATTTTTCATTTAAATATACAACACTGAAATTTAAAAAATTGCTTTTATTTCCATTTATTTATTGATTAAATTTTATGATTTCGATAATTTGAGTTTTCGATAGTTCGAGGTAGATCCGGTCCCGTCCACCTCGAATTATCGAGACTCTGCTGTAATGAAAAGGGTTTTAAACCCCCTGCTTTCGAGGACAAGATTCTCCCTTAATAGGAACGGAAAAAAATGAGTGAAGCAGAAAATACGCGAATTTTAGAAAGAGGGGAAACAACATATAACCGAAGCTTCGCGTCGTATAAACGAAGCACTTTATCATTAAAATAAATACAAATGAATCGGGACTGTGATGAAAAGACGTATAAATGAGAAACGTATAAACGGTGCTTTACTGTATTTCAAACACCTCCATGTATAAAAAGTTAATCTAGATTAATGCGACAG
Organism: Araneus ventricosus; assembly: GCA_013235015.1. Classification (NCBI taxonomy): domain Eukaryota; kingdom Metazoa; phylum Arthropoda; class Arachnida; order Araneae; family Araneidae; genus Araneus; species Araneus ventricosus. Next base: position 417,153 of record BGPR01000049.1, on the reverse strand, counting down.
ATCGGTTCCCAAGACCGATTGGCATTTGATTGTTGGAATTCCATTTCCGGGTTGTCTTTTTCATAGTAGTAATGGTATATAATCAAACTATCTTTTGTATTTCATTTGTATGATTATTGTTAAGGTAACTTTATTTTATTTTAATTTTTACATTAATATATGAAAATAGAACACAAGTTTTGACTATTTGAAATATATATATATATATATATATATATATATATATATAATATAAATCTAAATATAAATTGTTATATATGATCTTACATAAACGAAGTAAACAAGACATATCATGAAGCCAATCCAATACTAAAAATTCATAATTTAAACAATACAGCCAAATCTAAAACAAAATCTAAAGAATTGAGAATACTATTGATACTACGAAGAAAAATTAAATTTAAACATTCATGTCAACATGTAAAAACTCTGTTGTTATTAAAAGTATTGAAAAAAGGCAATCCATATATATGGAGTTTTCAACAATTAATACAGCAGCTTGGCTGTGGACAAGTTTAAGCCAGGTGAAATTAATTTTGCTGTATATACCATCCCTGTAAATATATATATATATAATACAAAAACAGAAACAAATGCAATAACCAATCAAGAAAATAATTTTAATCGAAGAAATACTATTTCAAATGAAGTAAATTTTAGGAAATGGATACTATATGGTAAACATAAATTAAAAAGATTTAAATATGAAAAAAACTTCACTAAAGCGGTGAATGCGCCAATGCAGCAGTACAACTGAAAAGTGAGAAATATTAACAAAATAAAACATCAAAACCACGTCATAAAAGAAAAACCTAAGCAACAAAACGGAATAGAACGCTAACGTCCGGGACGCGTCATCAGCAAGGGAAATCCCGAACGAACGTATGCAAATTTGTATTGATGGTTGGTTTTTTTTTTTTATGGTTTGGATTTTGGGTTTTTTGGGTTTGTGGTTTTGATGTTTTCTTTTGTTAATATATATACACTCTGTCCCAAAAGTTTATAGAATCTTGTATTTTGCCTATATTTTTTGTTATATATGATATATTTCGATGTACCTTACTGTATATATATGTTATGTCTATTAAATTGAAAAAACAGCAGTTCTACCCCGTATATTTAATGCCAATTTTTAAATCGTAGAATAAACTGAAATAACCTGTCCCAAAAGTTTATAGACAAATGCAATTTTATACAAATATGGTATCGGTAATCACGACGTCGATCTGGAGCCTAATAAATACGTTGTAAGAAAAGGAAAGCATTCGTTTGTTCTGCGTTTCAAGATGCCTAAAGCGTAGCAGCTCTGTAATGAAGAAGTGAGTAAAATTATGCATTTGAAATTGCTCTGTAAGACTGTTAAGGAAATATTGAAACTTTTAAATCGTTCTAAAAGCATGGTTTACCGTGTATTAACTCGTAAGACGCCATATGAGCCAAAACTTCGTTCGGGAAGACCACGTGTGACGGATATTCGCAGTGATAGACGGATACAAAGAATGGCTTTCACAAGTCAGAAAATGTCGGTTCTCTAAATTACTGGGGCTTCCCGGTTTCAAATCTCCAAGAACACTGTTCATAGATGAATTATAGAATCTGGTTATATGATCCACACAAAAATGGCTCGCCGATTACCACTCTCAAAGCTTCACATTAGTAAGAGATTACAATGGGCTCGTAATCATATGTCATATGGTGATAAATGGATGGCTGTCCTTTTCAGTGATGAAAAAAAATGGAACTTCGATGGACCTGAAGGGAATATAAAATATTGGCATGATTTACGAAAAGAGCCCAAGAGCTTTCTCAGTAGGCGAAGTGGTGGTGGATCTGTGATGGTGTGGCAGGCTTTCAGTTTCAACTGTCAAGTGGGTTTGGCCTTTTTAGATGACCGACAGAATTCTCCTAAATACATAGAAACACTAGAAAATCATCTTATGCCATTTGCAGAAAACATAGGGGGACGAAATTGGTAATATTAGCAAGATGATGCTCCCATCCATACTTCCAATTCTACGAAAAATTATTTAAACTCGAAAAATGTTACCGTTCTTAAGTGGCCCCCGATGAGTTCTGATCTAAACCCAATTGAAAATGTGTGGGGCATTACGTCTCCGAAGGTATAGGAGAAAGGAGGGCAATTTTATTCAGTGAATGCCTTGAAGACAGCCATTGAAAGTGTATGGCACAAATTGGAACCAGAGATATTACAAACCTTAATTATGTCGATGGAAAAAAAGTGTGTACAATGTCATACTGAGAAATGGAAAGACTTTAAACTATTAAGAACATTGTATTGAGCACTTTTTGTTGAAATGTCATATATTCTATAAACTTTTGGGACACCTAATATTTCCATTTTGCTACATAATTGAAATGAAAATTGTTATTTTTTCTAAATATTTCTTTGAATGCAAGTCGCATATGGTTTGAATAAACATATTTGTAATTGGTGTTCGTATGCCTTTCCGTTTTGCTAAAACATATGTTTTACTAGATTCTATAAACTTTTGGGACAGAGTGTGTGTATATATATATATAAAACACTTAAGAAACAATCGTAACAGAATTGTAAAAGCAATATAATCAACATAAACATTCATAATTCACAAAATGTCAAGAAAAAAATCCGGGGAAAGAAAATGCCGAGAGTTCTTATAGGGAGAAAATAAATAAAAGGGGATATAAATATATATAATATAAAATTTAAAATAAAAGAATATAATGTAAAACACAAATGCAACGAATGCGCAACAATGCTGCAATTCAAGAAGATTTGTGGAAAATATATCAATACCAATATATATATATATATATATATATATATATATATATATATATATATA
>BGPR01000049.1:400689-414297 GCA_013235015.1 Araneus ventricosus | reverse complement strand
ATATATATATATATATATATATATATATATATATATATATATATATATGCGCTTCATCAAGACCAGCCCGAAGGGGTCTGAAACTGTGCTAACGCACAAGGCCTCGCGTTTACTGAAGGCACGCTCCACTGACTGATTTTTTAAAATGAAAATTGATTGCATTGATATCTTTAATGAAATCAAAACTTGTCGCCAACTTTTGCTTTCCAAGATCACAGTATTTTCTTAACTTTGTCAAGACTGTTTTTTAAAAAATTACATTGATTTGAATGTACTTAATTGTTCCGTCAGGCTCGAAAGACTAAAAAATAATTTTTTTGAATTTTAGCCAAATTTTGTTACTTTTCTGAAAACTAGACAGACTTTAACAATTACCGTCGCGTCTGCAGAAAGATCTTTCTCAAGACTGAAAATAATAAAAAAAAAAATATTTAAGATCTACAATTACTCAAGAATGATTTACTTCCTTAGCTATTTTTATCTATCGAATCCGAACTCACTGAAAAACTAAATATTGATATTTTCAATGAATTTGCTATGAAACGTGTAAGGAAATGAAACAAAAATCGCATATTGTAACAGCATTCTAGTAAGTCGCGTACCAAATTGTATTTTATTAGTTTATAAAGCAATTACTTTTGTTATTTGATTTATTAACGATGTTTCTTGTGATTGAAATGTTAACCTTATACAAATAATTTAATTATCATTTTCATGCATTTCTCAAGCCCTTACTACACCAAATTGTGAAATGTAATAAACAGAAAACTGCGATACATTAATTTGATGTACGAAATTTGTTTTAAGGCCCCGCAAGTCAGCTTTGCACTAGGCCCCGCTTTTGTCCGGGCTTGCTCTGCGCTTCATTTCTATTTACTCCGCTTTGAAACATTTCATCCCAAGTTCCATTTGCATGCTGGTCTCATCTTCATATATTGTAAGAAATAATGTGAACTCTACATCGTAGACTCTTATTTTTTATTTTGCGAGAAAAATTGTTTTACATCTGAACGAATATACAGGGTGTTCCACAAATATTGGTACAAACTTTAAGGGAAGGTCAGGGATACTATGAGCATAAAAAAATCACAGAGGAACATGGGTGCGCAAACGCCATCTGCAGGCAGCAGATAGTATTTAAAATAAAACAGGGCTGGCCAAAATGCTGATATCTTTCTGAATCTTAAAGGTAAAGAACTGAAGTTTTCATATAAGTTGCCCTATATATATGGCTCAAAAATTGTGAACGAAAAATTGCGCTGTGTATGGACAGTAAAAAATTTATTACAAAGGTTCATGATATGGACAGTATGGACAGTAAAAAATTTATTACAAATGTTCATGATAGGTAAGAAATGGTAGCTTTTGTAAATTATTAACCCCTTCAGACCTGGTGTCTGGTATACCGGACATCAACTTTGAACTGCTCCTATTAATTCAATAATTGACGAAACTCCACACACACACACAACACACACGCGCACGCGCACATACACATGCTGGTTTTTTTTATTTGACTCTAGATTTTCTTATCAATAGAATCGTTGCAAGAATTTTTCGTTTAGGGCATGGAATCATTTCATTTTTTTAGTTTTTTAAAAAAAAATCGAGAAAATCATCGTTCTTCCCAAAATGGAGTTCGGTGGCGAATTTTGTTTTTCAAGTAATTTCTTGTTTTTAATCCTTTTTTTACCATTTAAAAGGCTTCTACAATATTTTATTACTCTTTGACAACCATTTTAAAGTGAAATTTGTGTGATTTTGTGTCTTTCTTCAGTTGAAATATCCGGTATTGTCCGGATGCCGGATATGGGTTAACTTCTTTAATTTTTCATCTACAGGCTTAAAATTTCATTTATGCTTTAATCTTTGCAGTAGTACACAGTACGCCAAAGGAAAAAAAATTAACTCCATTATTTCTTAATTCCGACTAAAGGGGTTAAACTAAATTTTGTATTCTATGGCAATGGCTTCTAGAACACGTGCCTTGCCTACTTGAGCGGATAGCATTCTGGTGCGGTGGAAAATTGGAAACATCTGGTCCAGCCGGTTAAAGACCGACTCTGACTCGCTACAGTAATTACGCCACTGAACGTAAACGAGAAGTGATAGCATTGTGGTGCGAGGCTCTTTAACCTTTTGCTGACTGATACGGAGTATAGAGTGCGCCAGTGGGTCTGTAGAATAAGCTGAATAAAAACTATCGAAGACAGACAGCTTGGCTTTCTTCTAACCTGTTATTAACATTCCTCCTACTTGCAACGATAGTTTCCACTGACAATGAAGCAGTCAGTTCGGTCTGATCGCGCGAGAAAGTACATGAAACGCTTGCCACAATCCAACCTGGTTATCAAGAAACGGCGGGAAATTATCCATACTGAGCAATATTCGGCTGTTTTTGAAGAACAAAGCAAGGAAAGAGTAGCTGAGGACGAATCTGATGCATTAAATCTCGATGGAGAAGTGACCGAGTACAGCGACCAAGTAACTGATTGAGATTAACGTGGAGGATAATCCAGTTCACGAAGAATATAGCGATTCAAACTCGAACACAAATGTTTGCATCACCCATCCTTTTAACATCTAATCTTATTATGCCATAAAAGTAAATAGTGTATAGTTAAATAAGCGTAGAGTTGGAAGAAACGGGATGGAACATAAAAATCGCCAACCTGATCGGGGCCTAATTGGGGACAATTGGTCGCACCGGCTCAAGGCCGGTCCTGTCTCACTATACTAGCTACACCACTAAACGTGACCGAAAGTTGATAGCATTCTGATGCGAGGCCCCTTAAGCGCGAGGCCTTAAGGGCCAATTGGTCTCACCGGCTAAAGGCCGGTCCTGTCTCACTATACTAGCTACACCACTAAACGTGATCTAAAGTTGATAGCATTCTGATGCGAGGCCCCTTAAGCGAGAGGCCTAATTGGGGGCAATTGGTCCTAACGGCTAAATACCGGCCTGTCTCGCTACACTAGCTACGACACTTAACGTGACCGAAAGTTGATAGATAGCATTCTGATGCGAGGCCCCTTAAGCGCTAGACCTAATTGGGGGCAACTGATCCCACCGGCCAAAGGCAGGCCCTGACAGTGTGGTCAGGTGAGACGACTTCACTTTGGATTCTCCTTCGAAATGCAGCATTTCAGTTTCGAGAGCGTCGATCAGTCACCGCTCCTTCCGCTGTTCTGCGGACAGGGAGTATCAACCAAAACAAACCTGCCTCCGTTGCCAAATCATGTGGAGATATTTTTGGGCCAACGAACCACGCTGCGCAGGAATGCCGCTCCGCATCCTTTGCTTCCCAAGGTGCGTGGCAAACGACCAGTTGGCAGCATTGTCTCCCGGAATATGGGGCGATGGAAAGGTGGATGGTATCGGAATATGGAATACCTCAATCCAGTTTCGGAGAATATGAATTAATAAGGGGTGGTAAAGACTTGCCCTTTGATAAAGACAGTTTGCACTCGTAACGAATAAAGGGCGCCGTGAATTGTGGGAGACATTTTAAAAATTAATATAAAAAACCTAATAACGTTACAACTCAGGTTTTTTAACCCTCTGAGAGCCCAATTATTTTGAACTTTTAGCTATCAGGTTAGAAAACTTAGCTTTTAAGGTAAATTAATCTATCTTTTCTGTATTAAATTATATATATGAAATTTTACGAATATTTTATCCACGATTGTTTAAGAAAATACAAATACGAGTTAACTGCTTATGAACTGAACATGAAGAACGGAAAAAGACGTCTGCGACGCTCGGAGGGTTAAATGAGAGAGCAAGAAAAAAACTTTTCTCAGATAGATAGCGCGGCGTTACGAAGCTCTAAATTTGCTACAGCGAGAGAATTCCTCAATGGTTACCGATCGGCAGAAGCCTATGCACGTTTTCTAGTTTCATTTTTCAGTTTTTCTTGAATATCTCAAAAAATATTCAGTTTTCACACTATATGTGAATTAACAAATTAAAGAGCATAAAATTTCCTACAAATACATGCTTTTATTTTTTTCCCAGCTTCAATAGTTTCACAGATAATAGCTCTCAAAAACGGGAGATTTTCAATAATTTACGGCCACGTAGACCACCGTAACGGCGCGTTTCCTATCTGAAAAAAACTTTTTGAAATGCGCTCTCATTTAAAAAAAAGCCGTAGTTGTAATTTTATTAGGTTTTTCAAAAATAATTTTTGAAATATGTTCCACAATTCTCAGACACCCTGTATATTGCATGAAAAGGAGATAATTCCGCTACAATTTAAATCTATTCAGCGTGAAAAAATATTTAAACATTTAATGAATATGACGCACAAAAGAAAATAATATTATTCCTTCTATTGATTATTTTCCACTTTATAGTGGAAAGTAATTATTACAAGTGCTATGATGCTTTCCACTGTCAGTGTATCGTCTGTATAGCCTATAACCTCTTTCTGCATCTTTCAACGTGCACGTTACTTTTTTACTATATACACCTGTTAGAATTAGTGACCTGGTGGGTGAACTTATTTAAATTATTAAAAAAGTTGTAAATCACAAAGTAAAACTTTTTCGAATACTTTCTTGTAGAAATTGATGAGGATTCGAGCATAACTGCTTTATCAAAATGAACCGGCCGGAAAAGGTGGAGCCAACTCCTACGAATTACAACTAATCACCCTTGCCTATCGCCTCCTTCTTCTACAAGGCATCTTAAAATTACTGAATAGAAATTGAAGCAGACACCAGAACATCTTGGCTTTCTTAAAGGGGAGACGGTTGGGAATTTCAGCGTAAGGAACTTCCCGTTGACATAGCCCGCCTATGTTAACATTTCGAGGTGTTCTAATACTTGCGTGCAAAGAAGTTTGGCTTGGGAGTACTCTGGAATTACTCTTCTTTGCGAAACGGTTTAGTTTTTTAATCTACCGCCTCGTCTTATCGGTTGAGATACTTTTCCCAACACCCTCCTCTCCTCTCCCCCGCTTGGCACATAAAGAGACGTCAGTCCACTGAACTAACTCTCCTTCGCACAACAGTCTTTTTTCATCCTTTTTTGTGGAGAAGCTCCTGAAAGACAGACCAAGAACATCAGGGTACAAAAAAGAAGCGATATCACTGAAGGCTTTTATTTTCTCCAGCTTTTTGTATTCTGGATCAATATCTTTATATATTCGATACTTCGGGCCGATAAAAAGATTCTGTTGGCCAAAAGCCGAACATTTTGACATCTTGAAGGCTCTCTTTTATTTATATTTGTTTTTTGTTGAGAAATTTTTCGCGTCTCCACGAAGTCCCCCAACTTCTGGCCGTTTTGGAAGTTCTGGTTGAGTCCAGTTTTCTAGGACTAGTTTTTATTGGCACTTTTCTTATTTTACTTTCTATTCAAGCGGACTAGATTGGAGGCTCTTCAGAAAAATAAGACAAATTTTATCGCTTTGTTGCAGACCAAAGGCTGGGTTTATTTTGAAAGAAAAAGATGCCGTCATTCAAACTATGATTTCACAGACTGGAATCGTAATCCATTCCTTTATGATAAAAGAAAGTCTTTTGCCGATGGAATCTCTCCTTTCTATTGCCTACACTTGTCAATAATGGTGCTTTTTGTGTAGTTTCTGTGGACAAAATGAGAACATGAGCAACATAACGGCAGAAGATGATGGGTATGAATGAATAAACTTTGCGGTTGTTAATTGCCTTGTCAGTGAATTGGAATCGGTTCTTGTGACGTCACAATCACGTGACGAGCGGAAATGCGCATGTCGTATAACATCTAGCAACGCATTTACTAACAAATCACTATGACGTTACGGCGTTTATTCTTTTTAACCGCTTAACTTAACAGCCCGAGAATACTCGTGCATCGAATTATCGAAATTTTAGTCTTATAAACTAAAATTGAATCATTAATTAGCTTTATAATGTGACACAAAAAATATGTAGGATCCATAAACATCTTAAGTATCCTATGCCTTCTTAGATGAATGAAAACGACAGCCCCTTTCCAAAACAAGAGGGATCATCTTATTAGATAGCAAAGAAAACTATTCAGTTAAGTGGTTAAGATTCGCATAAGTTTTCTTTAACTAATTTTTTGTGCTCATGATCACATTTGAAGTGTATCGCGTGAATTTGAATTGACTGCAATGTTACATAAGTTCTTATTGATTATGGAGAGTTCGTGATATCGATATGGAATTTTTAGCAATCCTTTTAGTTTTTTAAAAACAACTAAGCTATCTTTACTGATGGATCTAAAACGGATGAAGGCACTGCAAGTGCATGTTGTATCCTTAAAAATCATAGAATAATAGATTCATTTGTCATTAATTAACACTTGATTTTTCTAATTCATTTTCTACCTTCTCAATAGCGACAAGGTTTTTGAATGAGAATGGTTCGGAAAAAAAATTTAAATCCGAAAACTGATCGCAAGTGTAAAAATTTTGAGACCTGTACCAGCATTTTAATAATTTACTCCTGCACTTATCTAATCTTTAAAATTTCTAAAAAATATATTTTGCAGATTTTTAAAACTATTTTGTAAAAGATGACAAAAAGTCAAATTCAATAGCTTTTTTAAAAAAAATCATCCGATGGTTCTCACATGCCACAAAATTAAAAAGATAAAAACTGGCTTACAGGACAAACATAAGCATTCATTCAAAAATATTTATTAAATTTTTTCAACTCTTTCTCTATTTATATAGTAATAAGTTTTAGAATTCATCTTTTAATATAATAACTCATTTGAAGTATTTTTTTTACTTACATGTGTAATAATTTTTAAAGTTACAAATTTCTAATATTTAGAATATTCTGATTGTTTGCACATTGTTGGATTTCCAAATTTTAAAAATATCTTAGTAATTTTTAATGTATTGTCTTATCTTAGGTTCTGGGCCTTGTATTTGTTTTGTTTATATTTTCGTATTTGTGATATCTTTTTACTATAATGTTGGGAGTTAGACCTTTATTTATCCAACAATTGGACTCAGTGGAAGGTTGAATCCATAAAACTTTTGTTGGTCTTCAGTCTAACAAGCCATTAAAATTGTTGGATTTCTAAGTATCTGGATTGGTCTTTTCATTTTTTAGTGCATTCTAATAAATGCAGATTTGGAGTGTTTTAGATATTTTGTTTTCTATAAGGTGACCTTTATTTCTTTTAGGCAATAATATTATCATCTAGGTGTTTATGCAATATTTTTATAGTTAAACTCTTAATAGTTTTTTTGATTATATTTAAGTATTGTATTTATTGTTTAAGGTTTTCAATTTTCGCTTATTTTGATATTTTACTATAATATTATTACGATTTTCAAAAAAGAAATTTAAGAGAAACACCATATACTAAAATAAACAGCGATAACTTGAAGGAAGCTTTTCCGGTTCGTAGATCCTGAATGGTCTCAAAGGAAGCCTCAAAATCCAGTGCTTTCTGTACAACTCGTTTATTTCTTTTAGACAATAATATTAGCATCTAGGTCTTTATGCAACAGTTTTATTGTTATACTCTTAATAGTTTTCCTTGATTATATTTAGGTATTGTATTTATTGTTTAAAGTTTTTAATTTTCGATTATTTTTATATTTTACTATGATATTATTACGATTTTCAAAAAAATTTTTAAAAGAGAAACACCATATACCAAAAATAAACAGCGATAACCTGCAGGAAGTTTTTTCGGTTCGTAGATTCTGAATGATCTCAAAAGAAACCCCAAAATCCAGTGTTTTCTGTACAAACTTCAATACATGCTACAAAAAATGTGTTCTCCTAGAACAACGATAAAACAATATATAAAATATTACAATGGACAATGAACAAAACAAAGACTTGATATCAATAATAACCATCATTAAAAACTTCGTCTACTTCTTGAGCTCTATCGTTAGCTAAGTTAGCTCGTTGTTTTGTCGCCAAATAGCATTGTTGGCGATTATTTTGGGAAAGACTTTGCAATATCTTTTTCATGAAACGAATTTCTTAAACGTTTCAGTCCAATTTTTGCACTTGTTTGCCAAACGTAAACAAAACAAGAATGGTATATATAGAGGTGCGATCGCTAAAATGTTCGTCCTTATTTCGAAAGATAAAATTATTCCATGCATTTGGCGAACGCTGTTTTTAAATATCTCTTGGAAGGTTGAATCGCGCCAAATAGCGAGGCGTCTAATTCTTTATCAGGATGAACATCATTGAGGTTGAAACTGTTGAATAAGAATGAGTTCTTCGTTTTCCTTATTCCAGTTTCATCAAAAAGAGTCACTGGTAAGGAGCCAATTAAAAATTTAAAGATACATGAAGGTTATTTATTTAAAAGAAACGCACACTACAGAGAGAACTCCAGTTACAGAATGCAGAAAAATAAGCATCAAACACACCTAAATACTAAATATATTAGAAACCTATTGGAAAATCAAAGCTGTATACAGTCTTCATAAAAACATTTAAAAATATGGCGAGAATATAAAAGTCATCATCACTAAACCATAAAATTTTTTTTACATATGCATAAATATTTTAAAAGTTGAACACACACAGTCACAGAGACATTAAAAGACACTCTAAGATATTAAGAGCCATATGCAGTCATCTTAATAACATAAAACCACATTAAAGATTTAAGAATTAAAATGAATAAATGTAATAAAGTTAACAAACATTAAGGATTAAAAGTTGAACACACACAGTCAAAGAGACATTAAGAGACACTCTAGGATATTAAAAGACATATACAGTCATCTTAATAACATAAAAACACATTAAAGATTTAAGAATTAAAATGAATAAGTGTAATAAAGATAAAAAAACATTAAGGAATTAAAAGTTGAACACACACTGTCATAGAGACATTAAGAGACACTCTAGGATATTAAGAGCCATATGCAGTCATATTAATAACACAAAAACACATTAAAGATTTAAGAATTAAAATGAATAAATGTAATAAAGTTAAAAAACATTAAGTATTAAAAGTTGAACACACTCGATCACAAACCTATTAAAAACACACTAGGAATTTAAAAGTTGTAAACATTCAATCTTAAAAGCACACGAAAAGACATATTAAAAATATCAGGTTCCTCAGATAACCTGTTAAAAACTCTATAAACTCCATATTTTTGTTTATTTATTTAAAGAAGAAAACACACATTAGAAAGACAGAAATCCAATCACAGAGTGCAACGATTGAACACAAACGCTTATAAAAAACATTTAAAGAAAACGATGCAGAATTACAGATTGAATGCAATAGAACACGGAAAATTTAAAACGCATGATAAATTTAGAAATAACTATTGTAAAAGGCTGAAGGAATTTAAAAGTTGTAAACAATTCAATTTAAAAACAACACCAATAGACATATGAAAAGAGTCAAGTTCATCAGAGAGCTTGTTAAAAATCCTATAAAATTCGTACAAAGACAACTTACTCACATAGTTAAATTTCCAAAATACATTTTGAAATAAACTTTAGTTATCACCTGATCTTTTGATTATACTGATTCATTGAAAAACAGTAATGGATCGACAGTCAGAGCAATATATAATATACCGTCACATGAGTATTCACCGTTTGAAGAGAAAGAGCTCTGTCAATACAAGAATATTTTATGTCATGGAAATTAGTCAACTTGACTTTTTTCTATCATTATTGCTCCAATGTTCAGTACATCGCTTCGTGGCCGGAGGGTTCGCTAAAGATCCGCCTTCCCTTACAGCACAGAACGCTCTCCAATATTGCTACGATATCTTCACGATATTGTACGGTATTCAGAATATCGAACAACATCGTGGAGATATCGTACAATATCTTGTGCTAATAAGGTTGTTTGTGGGCCTGTTGGACATTAAATCATACGTAGAGGGTCAAACATCACCCCGGTGGCGTGGTGTGGAAGTCTAAAGAGGGGGTGCAGGCTCAGGTGTCGCCCTCGTCATCTGACCGCCGTTCAAAATTACGAGGTCCATCTCAATATCGCCCTCGTTTTGTTTCAAAACGTGACGTTAAGGTATCCGACTGTGTTCGGAGACATTTTTTTGAAAAATAACTTATATATATTTTTAATGATATTTTTCAACTGCATATGTTTTAAAACTATGAAAATAATGTAAAATTAGGTTTACAAAACGATATATTTTTTAAAGAAACTGAGAAATTTGAAAAAAAATGACTAAAATAATTGCCTTACGCTAACAGCCATAGAAAAAATCATATTCTAAATATACATAAATCCTTTTAGGAGTACATTTTTATGACAGTTATCTGTGTTATGCTCTAAAATATTTCTTGTACTTCAAAATGGTTTTGAGATATAGCTGAACATAGTTACTAAACTGGTAATTTTTCATAAAAAATGCTTTTCGTTTATATTGAAGCACTTAAAAATAATACTCGATTTCAAAATTGACCTTAGTTGTTAGAGGAAAACATCAAGCATATTACAGGAAACAATCTCAGAAAATTTCATATGAATATTTGAATAACTTTTGAGAAATCATTGTTACGGTCGACAGTTTTCCTCAAAAATATCATTTCTAAGAAAACACATTTAAAGTTTTCACGCAACATAAAATAATGCTTACAGTTCGGTAATAAAACAGCTGTAACTCCATTTGTAATTCACGTAGAGTAAAAAGTGAGACAGTTTTAGAAAGTTGGTTAAACAGACATTAAGTCATAAAAAGTTTTCTGATAATTTCATCAAAAACGACGATTTTAAACCAGTCGGATACCTTAATATAACTAAACCTAAATCTTCCCACATTACCTGTAACCTTTGCATCTTTTTGGTATTTTTATAATGCAATCAACACAAGAAAAATTGCGCTTTTATTGAGACAACAACCTTTATAACTTATTAAAGTAATGATGGTATAAACTTTGTTGTTTTATCATTCAATTAAGCGTTAAAAAATACGAATTAAACGCATTTTTCACTCGTAGAATGGTAAGATACAATTTCCGACTTTCTCCAAATTCCCGAGCCCCAAAAGAAAATTTGGGAAGCTTGCAGAAGATTGTCTAGAGTTTTGCGATGCCATTTAAAAGGAGATACATAAGATCTTTGCATAAAAAAAACTGACTTTAAATTATTCCGATGAAAATTATCCAGATTGCGACGATGCAGCTTTTTTCCCCATCACCCCTCTAAAAATATAGGAAACGTCCAGCAGAATGTAAGGGGGTATTGAGACATCATGAAGAACAGAGGTTCAAACTCAAATGACAGCACGGCTCAAGGTCTAAATTTATATGGGCCTCAGAGGGAAGAAAATTTAATAGAAACGCAGAATCATTTTAAAAAAATCTGTGTTATATTAAAAGGAACAACGAGAAATTTAGTGTTTTCATCGTGGTTCTTGGCATAGTTCCTCTGGTACTAGCTTTTCTATTTCGAGGGATATCTTGTTCGCAGTGACTGCTTACTTACGTGAATGTCAGTCGTAGGGGGCTTGTTGCCTGTCGGAATTTGATCAGATGCTCCGATCCAACTACCCGAACCGCGTCTTGTCCCCACTCCCACAGGAAACAAGGTTATCTGCGTTTTTCCGAGTGAGTTTTCTCTTGACTCTATGTCGCTCCTTTAGTTTCATTTGTATCGTGCTTCAATTTTAGCTGTTTTCGGAAATAATCCACTCCCTGGATTTTGATGTCCGTGCAATTTATCGACATTTCATGGGAAAGGGCAAACCACCCCACAAACCCTCGATCGACAACGATCCTTTCCGGTCCAACGACGCGTAATGAAGCGAAGCGTGCACAAGATTCGGGGAATGGCTGACCGTCAGTTTCCGTTATCTGCCATCTTCTCAACCAAACACTTACAACTAGACACTCATAAACAGAACAACAGGACGCGTAATAAAGCGAAACGCGACAAGATTCGGGGAAAGGCTGATCGTGGGAACGGGGCTTAACCCTCAGTTTCTGTTATCCGCCATCTTACCACACCATCATTTTAACCAAAAACATACAACTAGCCACTCAGAAGCAGAACAATGTTAGAAGCAGAACAACGCGACGCGTAATAAAGCAAAACGCGGGTAAGATTCAGGGAAAGGCTGATCGTGGGAACGGGGCTTAACCTTCAGTTTCCATTATTCGCCATCTTACCACACCATCTTCTCAACGAAAAACCAACAATTAGTCAGTCACTCAGAAGCTGAACAATGTTATCAAAGGGCATCGACTGATTTGGAATGTAAGAAGTGGCTAATGCAAAGCAGATCCTACTTCTGCATAAAGCCTTGTTACGACGGCTTGTAGCTTGTTCAAAACTCGAGGCGCTCGAGATTCTTACTTTTGGACTGTTTTCAGTGGAATTCGAAAAGTTGCGCCGTTCGTACGGCGCGTGCCTTTGCAAATCTCTCGGCAGCGCTCGAGTGAACGGATGCACTGACGCCGTCTGTCCATTCCCCCTTCCTTTGATGTGCGAGCTATTTTTCGCCATAACGCGGAAACAACAGATGCACTTAAAGCCCACGAGCCACATCGATTCTTCTTGTTCCGACGAGGGGAAACAACGCGAACCGCGGACGGAACAAGTGGAAAGACAGGCCGTAGGAACGCGGCTTAAGATAGGGAATTATCGCCTCGCAGGAAGCTCGAGCCTCAAAGACACAGAAGGACATGGCAGATTATTTTAAAGAAACGTAGGTTTATAGTATTACCATACATTTCTGTACATCACTACACTTTTAGTGAAGTTTATACAGATCGTTTTGTAAAATTAAACACTATATACGTATTATTCACTTTTAACCCCTTAAGTAGTGTGCCCGGAAATTTTCCGGGCATCGAATTACCACAATTGTAAGCTTAAAAACTGAAACAGTCATTCACAGACGTTATAATTCGATATAAAAATTGAGTGGGATACATAAACATTTAAACTGTCCTTTAGGTTCTCAAATGAATTAATGTGACATCACATTTCCAAAATAGAAGGTGCCATCTAATTAGAAAATTGAGAAAACAAACCACGTAAAGGCGTTAAAGGATTTTCTTTTCATTTTCTTCCCAAACCAGTAGTGAAAGCACGTTAATGCGCGTACTATGTGTTAACGACCAACGGGTCTATTCTGGAACCCCCGATTGGGTACCAGAATAGACCCCCAAGAAGGGGTTACCCTTCTTGGTCGGCCTCGCATGTCATACGTTCGGCTCTTTTGTGCCCGCCCGCTATTTAAATCAGTAATTAAGTCAACGTAACAATTAATTTTAAACACAAAATTCATCTCGTCACGCTAGTATCATTTACCATCTTAATCAACTGCCGGTGTGGTGAGGACGTAGATGACGACATCCTGCATTACATCTTCAGGTGCCCCCTCCTCGACAGCCAAAGGTCCCTCATCCGTCCCGGTCTTCCGTCCTTCAGATCCTGCAGGACAAGCACAGGACAAAAGAAGTGAAGTCCCTCCTCTCCTTCCTGTTTCTTCATCAACAGGATATCTTTGAACAGGATCAAGATGACATTTCCTAATGCCCATGAACACTAGGTAGCTCCTCCAGAGACTTTCAGGCCCTTTCCATACTCATTGTACATATCATAGTCATCCCTTCATCACCCTCATCTTTGAGTGCTTGCTATAGAAGCTCATGTACCCACTGGACTTT
>BGPR01000049.1:371893-400289 GCA_013235015.1 Araneus ventricosus | reverse complement strand
CCCCCCCCCCCCCCCCAACCGGGGGTACCAGAATAGACCCCCAAGAAGGGGTTACCCTTCTTGGTCGGCCTCGCATGTCATACGTTCGGCTCTTTTGTGCCCGCCCGCTATTTAAATCAGTAATTAAGTCAACGTAACAATTAATTTTAAACACAAAATTCATCTCGTCACGCTAGTATCATTTACCATCTTAATCAACTGCCGGTGTGGTGAGGACGTAGATGACGACATCCTGCATTACATCTTCAGGTGCCCCCTCCTCGACAGCCAAAGGTCCCTCATCCGTCCCGGTCTTCCGTCCTTCAGATCCTGCAGGACAAGCACAGGACAAAAGAAGTGAAGTCCCTCCTCTCCTTCCTGTTTCTTCATCAACAGGATATCTTTGAACAGGATCAAGATGACATTTCCTAATGCCCATGAACACTAGGTAGCTCCTCCAGAGACTTTCAGGCCCTTTCCATACTCATTGTACATATCATAGTCATCCCTTCATCACCCTCATCTTTGAGTGCTTGCTATAGAAGCTCATGTACCCACTGGACTTTTGCATTTTATTTTCCCCACTCTTTGTAATGTCTCTTGTAAAGTATCATCATGTATTCTTTTTTATTTTTCCTTTAAATTCTTTCATTACTCAGCTTTGTCGGGAAATAGTTTGTAACCTCACACTGTATCACCATGTCGCCGCCACAGAGCCTTTTGTATGGGCCAGGCATTGTAATGAGGAGGTGAGTGACTTTAGATCTTTCGGTTGGTTAAGGTTTTGCGGCTTACGGCACACAGACCACTGCATCACCCTTCCCTTTTTTCTCGGCTTTTTTTTTATTTTTTACTAAATTGTTTTTTTTTCTAGGTATGTTATTAAAATGACTTCTTTTTCAGCAGCAGCACTAGGCAGCTAAGCACCCAGCACATTTTTTTTTGAGAGTCCCCCGGCACAAGTCGGGCCTCTACCAAAATTCAAAATTTATTGAAGAGCTTTTGCCGGTGTAACGCCAATGCAGGCACACACCATATTCCCCATCCGTATTACCATCTTAACTCTTTAATCCCTAGGCGACTTTTTTCTTCTAGCTCCTTTAAAACCGGGCTATTTTGTGTGCCTAAGACATGAATTGGACTCTCCCAAGCTGGATGGTCATTTACCCCACCCCCTGCTGTAACCTTCCCTTAAGGCGCAAGGAAATGGGCTGTGATGGGCAAGGATAATTGGACCCCCTACCGCTCATTATCTCCTAAGCGATCTCAGAAACCCACCTCCCCTCAAAAGAAGCCAATCGCCTCAGACCGACCTCTGTCGGTGTTAAGGGGAAATTTCTAGACCGCCCCGGACCGCCTCGCTCGGTATAAGAGGGTTAAGTAGATAGAAAGAATAAAAAATATATCAAATGGGTGGTGGCATCGAATCAAGTTAAACTCATCCTTTTAGCCAGGGGTATTGATGACAAATATTATGTGCCGGAGGTTGTGAACCACTGAGTTCGTGTGCTCCGTAAAACACAATCATCGCTGGTGTGTGTGTGTGGTGGCGGCATCTAATTAGGAGGTTAAATGAAAACGTAAGGGAAGTGGATAGTACAGATTAGATTAGCCCGCAATGGCCATGCAGGAAACATGTGATACATCTAATTTTAGAATATTTTTCTCTTCTTCTTTTCATTTTTTGTGACGGGAAACAACAGTTTCACTGAACAACGACAATAAGTCTAATTCTTTAATTAGCAGTTCGTGAAGAAGTCCTCGCAATGAGATACGAATATCGGCATTATTTATCAAGTCTTTTAAACTCATCAATTGGCATCCACTAGGCCAGTTTTTTCTGTATGATGTCCAAATTTCGCACTCTTTAATTACGTGAAGAACAGATCCCGTTTCTTGGCCTCATGAACGTATCGATGTTTTTCCGAAGAATCTAGCCTGATGTTCTCTAAAAACTCCATGTGCCGTCAAAATTTGATTTATGTAGAAATCGCCATATAGTCTATCAACGTTAACTTTATCTACGAGGTTTTTGGTCCTTCGCGCATTTTTCGAATCTTTCCAACGATTTTGCCACAGGTCCTTTATAATTTTATTTCCTTCATTTCTTATCTGGTTCCTAGAGGGAACAAAACTAAATGTTTCATCTGAAATCAATGTTGCCTTAAGGCAAAGGGATAAGAGATCTCTGTTATCCGTCTATTCAATTATCCGTCACAGCACTGCTCCGGACGGTGACAATTAATAAAAGTTTAACTGAATTAGTAATTTAGATTTTGACGTAAACGTGCTTTCATAGTAGTCGAATGGGGTGTCGGGAAAGCAAAACATTATGACGCTTTTCGTGGTAAAGTTAAACGCTTATAGCGTCGCAACCAAATAACATAGAGTATTGGTTTCAGTTTCATTTAATAGAGAAAGGTAGACATTGAAGATTGCAAAAGGAATTTTAGAATTTGGAATTACGGTTTAGTCACAGAGGAGTTGCGAAGTTGGCGAAAATTACGAAGAATTTTGATGACGTCACAGCGACTGATGCGTGCGCAGGCAAAGCTTCCCTACCTAGCTTCCCGCGCTTTCTCATACCTAACTATCTGGCGGCATCAGTCGCTTGCTGCAGTCGGTTGTGACCGATATATCAACTGGATTTTCCAAATTTTGTTTCTTACGTTTGTTATATCTCGTACCATCGTCCGATTTTACATAAGATTGTCACTAACAGAAATTGTATCCTATATTAATAACATGAATAAATATATTACTTTTGAAAACAAGAATTTTTTTCGCGAAAAAAAAACCCACCCAAAATCACAGATCAGTCTCCTAAATTGAGAATTACAAAGAGCTACTCCAGTCACATAATTTCAGAGTCACAAAGAGTTACTTTAGTCCCATAGAACTACTTTAGTCCCATAGAGTTACTTTAGTCGGAGCTACTTTTGTCCCATAGAGATACTGTAGTCGGAGCTACTTTAGTCCCATAGAGCTACTTTAGTCCCATAGAGCTACTTTAGTCGGAGCTACTTTAGTCCCATAGAGCTACTTTAATCACACAGAGCTACTTTAGTCGGAGCTACTTTAGTCCCATAGAGCTACTTTAGTCACAGTTGAGTAAGGTAAGTACGTCTATGCCCCTCAATCCCAGCGGCCGTTTCGCAGAGACAGCCTCCCGTCGATGTTTTTTTCCTTCTGTTTCTTCGCTCGATTCACATATTGCGTTCTCGTATCGGTGGGAATGCAATCTGTGCTTTCCTGCGGTATCCTTCTCGTGCAAAAATAGTCTCTCGTTACAGCACGAAGACAAGAGCGGAGTCGATGAAGACAATATCACGAGAAGACTATTTTTAAGATCGCCGCGTGCGTTGAAATGATGAAGAGAACCCTTCCGTGCGAATCAATTTCAATCGGAGTTGGCAGCGGGCCGGCGAGGATTTGCAGCTTCGTCTCATATCTCATCTCTCCTTCGCCACCGCAGTAAACAGCGTCTTCTTTTATTTGACTTCGCTTGTTTCATGGTTTGGAAAGATCAGATTTTGTAACCGATTCGTCACTCGCTTCCCGCTGCGCTAAGGTTCTGAAATTTTGTACAGTTGCGTTTCCTCGATGATATTACACTATTTTAACCCCTTAACAATCACGTCCGTCATATTGACGTGCATCGATTATCGCATTTTTAAGTTTATAAACTAAAATTTAATCATCAATTAGCTTTATAATTTGATACAAAAATTAGGTAGAATCCATAAGTATCTCCAGTATACTATGCCTTCTTAGACGAATGAAAACGACAGCCCCTTTTCAAAACAGGAGGGGTCATCTTATTAGACAGCCAAGGAAATGCGACTCTTAAGAGGTTAATATTTTAAGAAATTAAATATGAGTTAATTGATTGATTTCAAATATATTTTCATTTCATAAAAGGAGTGCAATGTAATAAATTGATTACAAGATATTCCGTAATCTATATATTTAACATAATTGGTAACACAAAAAAACCGATCCACCCATTTCATATGGAAGCTCATAACCCATAAATACGCTATTGATGGTAGCCTCACAAACACTACTTAACTGTATATTCGTTATGGGGCACAGCTTTGACAGAGTCCCCTAGTCCCAACCAATTTACCAATTTCGACCATTTTTATTTGATATGAAAGAACATTTTATTTCATAGAAAGACCTTTAGACACGTTATCGACGACCTCCCCCTCCCTGCTCTCCATTTCCGATACATATCGTAAAATAAAACTTGGATAGCTTTCATTAATTAGCTTTATAATTGGATACAAAAATTAGGTAGAATCCGTAAGCATCTCAAGTATTCTTTGCCTTCTTAGATGAATGAAAACGACAGTCCCTTTCCAAAACAGGACGGAACAACTTATCAACAACTTATCAGATTTCGCCAATTTATTTCGTCACTCAGGAAATATTACTACGGCTTATTACGGGGCACGGAGGGGACTAGTATTTATAATAGTTAATTGTGAAGTATATTTAAGACTTAAAAACAGAAAATAATAAAAATAATATATTTTTAAAACAAGCTTTCCTTGGTAGGATACAGATGAGAAAATGTATTTTTTTCTAAAATTTAAAAACGCAAAACTGTTAGGCACTGAAACAGGAGTGATGATTGGTTTTACGGAGTGCTCGAACTCAAGGTCCAAAATGTCCGAAGCCTAATAAATGCTTCCGTTAAACCTTGTTTAAAAAATTTGATTTGAACCTAAACAATTGATTTACCTGAAATGTAGGCGGTGAGAACAAAACAATACATCAAATAATCTACAGTGAATATCCTTAGAAAGTTCCTAGGCATTCATAAAAAAAAAACTAATCATGTGCTTGATAATCATGTACTTGATAATCATGTACTTGATAATCATGTACTTGATAATTATGTACTTGATAATCATGTACGTGATAATCATGTACTTGATAATCATGTACTTGATAATCCTGTACTTGATAATCATGTACTTGATAATCATGTACTTGATAATTATGTACTTGATAATTATGTACTTGATAATCATGTACTTGATAATCATGTACTTGATAATCATGTACTTGATAATCATGTACTTGATAATCATGTACTTGATAATCCTGTACGTGATAATCATGTACTTGATAATCCTGTGCGTGATAATTATGTACTTGATTAAAATTCCAGTTTGAGCATTTCGACCAGCGCTTCATGCTTTTGCATTTCTGTTTCCGCATGAAAAATAGGGGGGGGGGGGCATCGAATTTAGACCGGAACCTAGACGGAACCTGTATCATCAATTCTATTTAATATTTACGCCGTTAAATAAGCAAATTATGTTTGAACGATGTAAATCGTGTGTATTAAATTATTTTTAATTGAAACGGCTGCATTGTTACAGTTAGAGAACAAGTGTTTAGATTTCTAGGTACCATGCATATCGTCTAGCATCGTTGCCTTGCGTTTTGACATATGAGCAATGGATTCCGAAATTAAATTGGCGACACGTGTATCGCGGGAGCATGAATTGATTCCATTCAAAAGTAATTGTAGCAAAACATCGGCTTCTTTTTCATCAGCAGATCTCAAACTCTTTCGATTTCTTTTGCTATACCCTGTAAATACTTCCACGAAATACTTCTTACATAGCAAAACAATGATTGCATTCTATGTAAAAGTTATCTGTATCAAATATATAAATTTTAATCTATAAACTACTTAGTATTCAATTATGGAGATTTTTTCCGTTTCCTATACCTATAATAAACTGTTATCATTGCATGATGCACAAAATGGAGAGCCACCTATGGCATACGCCGGCGTCAAGATGCTAATACATTTGATTTGAAAATCCAGGAGGTTTTAAAATCGAATAGCGGGAAATCTATACTGTTTCCTGCTACAGGAGATTTGTCCGTTTTAAGAGGATCGGTACCCCCTATAGCCATTTTATACGTAGCTTTCCTCACATCTCTTATAGATACATGTTTGCATTTTTGCGTACAGCTTAACCCTCTCATACCGAGTAAGGCGGTCTAAAAGTTTCCCCTTAACAGCGATGAGGTCCGGTCTGAGGCGGTTGGTTTCCTTTGAGGGGAGGTGAGGTTCTGAGATCGCTTAGAATATAAGTGCGGTAGGGGGTACAGTTATCCTTGCCAACCACAGCCCAATTCAGTGCGCCTTAAGGGAATGTTACAGCAGGGGTGGGGGTGGGGTAAATGACCCCCAGGTTGGGAGAGTCCATTTCATGTCGTTTCCTCCCAAAAACTCCCGGTTTTAAAGGAGCTAGAAGAAAAAAGTCTCATCGGGATTAAAGAATTAAGTAGACATTAATTTCTATACTGAGGTTAAATTCTTGCATAAATATAGCTTGCGTTCTTTTTAAAATTTTAACTGAATGTCACTATGAATTTTTCAAAAAATGCCTTTTTCTAAAACGAGATCAGCACCATTAAGAAATAATTTTGGAATACCAGGAAAAATGTCACATCAGTATATATATTGATATGTATAGAATAGGTGGTAAAAATTTCAAGAACATATATAAAGCAGATTTTGAGAAAAAGGTGCACGCAGTTTGAAAAATACCATTTTGAGGTAATTCCAGTTAACGGCAAAAATCTTGCGTTACATAATCTGTTCACATTTTTAAAAATTTCATTTTAACTTGCTTCTAATATGAACACGAGCAAAAGACTTATATCGTTGGAAAGGTCTTGAAATGGAGATTTCAAACATATAAAAATTTTTAAAAAATCAAATTTTTAAAAGTGTATCGGGTACTGACTCCCCTTAAATGATAGATGCTAATAGTTCTGTGAACAGTAGACCGTCATTATGTCAATAATAGACCAACAGTAGACCACAGTGGGGTGCCATACTCCCTACTCTACCCTCCAATAAAATACCCAAGATCTGCAATACGTCGCAGTATTTAAAAGCTTAGCCATTTTTGTTTTTTTTTAATGCGAATTATTTAGATAGGTCTCAGTTTTAATCACTGTTCGTAAAATTACGATTAAATGTCTCCTTTTATCAGTATTAATTAATTTTTTATTACCCACGCCAACCCACTCACCCATAGGGGATGGAGCTTTTCAATGGTCGGCGGGGAAGAGTACAAAAAAAGTGATACGTTGTACAAACATTCAACAAATGCAATCAGTATAAGCATAAGAAATACAATAAATCACATAATACAAGAAAATAACAAACAAAAATAAATAGTAAAATATAATGAATTGATAAAATAACAAATTTTTATTTGTTATTTTATCAATTCATTATATTAAATTTATTTTAATTTAATTCATTATATTAAATTTATTTTTATAAATAATGAAATAGAATAAATTGAATAAAATATCAAATAAAAATAAATAATAAATTCAATAAAATAACAAAAATAAATAACAAAATAGAATAAATTTAATAAAATAACAAATAAAAATAAATAATAAATTCAATAAAATAACAAATACAGATTAAAAATACAATCCACAAAAATAATAATATATATAATACCTTAAAATAGACATATTCATACAATGTGAAATACATTAACAACAAATACGGACATTCGTGTCGCGGAACTACCACCACAACAATCTTTTATCAGTATTAACAAAATTACAATTAAATGTCTGCTTCGACTTTTAATTATTGGCAAAAATGACTCAAATGTTGACTAAAAGATCACTGGCAAAGCCTTGATTTGCAAGCAGCATAAGCCAGTAAAGTTTATACTCATCTTCAATTTCGACTCAAATATTTTAATGATGCGAAATTCGCCATTCATTCGCCAAGCATAGAAACCATTTAAACGGCCACTATCTTGAAGCGGAATAATAAAAAAAGAATCCTTTATATGTACGTCATTTTTATTTATTTATTTATTCAAAGAAAGCACACTACAGAGATGACTCCATTTACAGAGTGCATGATAAAAAACATACAAAAAACACAAACCACAAAGTGAATTAAAACACAAAGAAAAAAATGTAACTGGAGAGAATACAACAGTTCAAAGCTCAAAACCTCATCAATTATAAAAATGTAAACACATAAATGTTTTAAAATGAAAACACGTAATTACAAAAGCACTAAAAATACACTGAGGCTCCAAAAGTCCATGTTGCACACCGTCACATTAAAATTATAAAAAAAATCGCACAATTTAAAAAAAAATTAGAACACCAAATCACAAAACCATTAAAAACCCGAGGGTCAAAAAGTCAAACAAGCACAAACACTAGATCAACGTATAAAAATCTTAATATGTATAGTCAAGCGTAAGAAAAGAAAACGAAATCAGGTCATGTATTTAAAAGTTGAAAACAATTCCATTTAAAAACAGTAGGAGACATTTAATAAATGTCCAATTCACCAGAGATCTTGTTCAAAGTTAATAAGTCTAAGTTAAAAGTCTTATAAAATTTATACAAAGAATGTAGAATTTATAATATAATGTCTTCAGAGAATATTCATGCCAAATTCTAAGAAAAGTTAGCAACTCGTTTCGGCGTGACTGCACAACCAACAAATTTACAGACGAAATGTCTATTTGAAACAGGACATCACTTCATTCAATCAAAGATGTGGAAAGTTGTCAGTTATTGAAGATGTTGACCGTCATGGCCCAGGGGCATCTAATCACGCTGGCCGATGGAACCGCAAATGACACTAAGCATATTAAGTTGGCGCTTCAGTACAATCACTTTCAATTGCTACTCTGGTATTGTAGGGAATTCTCTTTTGTATTGTAAATGATGTAATAAATTCACCAATTAGGGGTGGGATAAAAATCAACAAAGTCGAGTTAAAAGAGGACCTAGTTTGCTCTGTCAAAAATCTGAGTTTTCAGATGCTTTATCAGAATGCATGTTTAGCTTGTATTTTTCAATACCACTGCCCAACAGCAGGATCAGTTCTGGTCTTCGAAATCGCGACTGTGCCCAAACTGATTCTCGGTAAACCCAGCTTTTCCAATTAGGCTTCTCCTGGAGCGCAACTGGTTAACGCCCCCAACCCTTCTATTTTTCCCATCAGCCATCGTCCACCTCTCCTACAGCCAGATTATAGTTTCGATTCCACTCCCCCCCTTGCTCTCTCTCGCATAGGTCAAGGGTAGACGGAAGAGGGGAGAGACAAAGGGAGTTGCTATTTTTAGAACACCCAGAATCCCAGGAGTATTTCGGGAGAGGAAGGGATGCTTCGGGGCGCATGCTCGTATCCCCATCGGGAATCGAAGAACCCCATCGAGCCTCTTCCATCCCCCACCCCCGCGCCTTTTTTAAAAGAGATGATTTTGTCTCTTTCTTTTTAATTTCCTTTAAACGATTTCGCATTCTCAATTATTAGATGTTCGCCTCTTTTGCAATTCCGAATAACTCATTTCTTTCAGTAGAGAATCAGTATCAAGATTATAAAAACGATTAATCGGAATCAAGCGTTGACAACAAAGCAAAATAGAAAGTATATACTTCAGGAGTGCATGTTTCAAAATAATGAGAAACTGTAGCATTCATTCTAATTGGCTCATATTTATTTGCTTAGATAATTAGTACGGTTTTAGATTGTTTACATACGGGTTGTCCGAGAAATATCGCTATTTTTCCTAGCATCTGTATATTTAAAATAATTGGCAACAGCAGAGGAGCAGTCCCCGAAGACCAACCACTAGACCGATTTCGACTGTTTTCATTTCATATAAAAGTTTATGACCTCTAGATGTTTCCTGTGCACCTGACCTATGGCTTGTGTATGTTTCTATGACCTCTAGAGTTTCCTGTGCAACTGACCAATGACCTGTGCATGTTTCAAAATAATGGGAAACTGTAGCATTCATTCTAATGAGCTTATATTTATTTGCTTAGGTAATTAGTACGGTATTTAGCATTGGTTACAAACGAGTTGTCCGAGAAAGATACTTATTTTTCTAAGCATCTGTATGTTTAAAATAATTGGCAACAGCAGAGGAGCAGTCCCCCAACACCAAACACTGAACCGATTTCGGCAGTTTTCATTTCGTATAGAAGTTTGTGACCTATAGATATATCATCAATGGTCACTGACCGCCATTTTCGAGATGCGTCTCAAAATAAAATTTTAACGGAGTCCCTCGGCCTTTACAATCGCCAATTTGCAAGTATAGCCAAAGGCTATTAATATTACAAACGAACAGCTGGTCGCCGTAGGGGGTTATTTAATAATAAAAATACGAAGAGATAAAATAAAATGCAGTTTGCGAGAAAAGAATGAATATATCGAACAGTTTTTGACGTAGACTTACGTCTCTCCATAGTGGTCTAATGGTGTGTCGGGAAAGGAAAAAATTATGACGCCTTTCGTGGTATATTTAAACGCTTATAGCTCCACAACCAAATAACATAGAGAGTTGCTTTTAGTTTCATTTAACAGAGAAAGGTGGACATTGAAGATTACAAAAAGAATTTTAGAATTTGGAATTATGGTTTAGTCACAATCGAGAATATTGATGACCTCACCAGCGACCGATGCGCACGCACGCATCGGTTGCGAGAGGTATATTAACTGATTTTAACAGATTAATAATTGATTCATTTAACAGAGAAAGGTCATAGAGCATATGCCAAAGTCACGTAGAGCTACTTTAGTCACATGCAGACAGAACAGAACGCCGTCCCTCACCCCCGTACCCGTGACCAGACCGGTCACTGAACGGTTTGATGGCAAGACACGGGAATTTTATTTAAGAAAAAGAAAAACAAAAAGAAGGAAATATATACGCTATGTACAGCACAGGCATTTTCACTTTTACACTATTAGTTCGCAATAGTCTTCTTTTCTTTAGATGTTGAAATACCTTTCTTTTATTTGAAGGGGGAATGTCCGGTAATTGAGCTACTTAGTTCAGCTCGCTGGGAAGTCGAAGGCTAGGGAGGCCGGAAAAGATCTCTGTTTTCGCTAATGAATTTGATAACCCCACGAATTTTCTGCCTGGAGACGAGTTTATTGGCGACCCTTTTCAGCCATTCTTGTTCGAAGTTTGGCGCTGGCCAAGACACTGTATAAATACACTCCGTGGCATAGTGAAGTGCCGTGCCAATTCCACCACAACTGCAGTAATCGCTGTCAGACAGGTGAAACCTTTTGAGGTGGGCAGGGAAAGGTCCATGTTGAGAGAAGAAGATAACATCCTCTCTAATCCAGTCAGTGGGACGGAGACTAACTGAGGGCATGATGTTATAGATTTTCCTGCCTGTATCGCCATTCTTCCATGAGGTTTAGTCACATACAGATAGTTTAGTCACAGAAAGACACAGTTTAGTAAACTAAGCAAGTCTACTCCCCTCAATCCCATCGGCCGTTTCGCAGAGACAGCCTCCCGTTGATTTTTTTTACAGTACCTTTTAATGGACTCACTACGTGAGCTCATTGTATGCGCCTCGAAATGCTATGGGGAGAGACGACTATGGGTCTCTGAAAACTGAAACATTTCAGTCGAACATGAGCAAGACAGCCCCAAACTAAAGGCTTGGTTTAGTCTTTTACACGACTCTTTAATCGGGGTCTATTCATCTTTGTGGAGAAATCGATTAATGGTGATGTGTATCGGGATCTTCTTGAGTTGAAATCTATTCCACAACAGGAAAATTTACAGGCAAATGTTTCATTTCAGCAGGACGGTGATCCACCTCTCTGGACACGTCCTGTACTTGAATGAGTATCTCCCGAACGATGGACAGCTCGTGGAGGACCAGTGAGGATACCTTAGGCCCTGTGATCGCCTGACATAACTCCACTGGATTTCTTCTTGTGGGGAGATGCTAAAGACATTGTTTATCAAATACCTGTTTCTGGTATTTCCGTTCTGAAGGAAAGGATAACTATTAGGGGTAATGGACATTAAAAAGGTTTACAAAGCTTTTTATTCACGTATTAATATATAGATTTACTTTTACTACTTTGAGTTTCTTGCGTTGTTTTCATATTCCGCTTTCTATAACATATATTCGAGTTTTATTTTGATACATATAGAATTAATTGGATAGAAGCAATAATATCATTACAGAAAAAAAAAAGCAGAGATCAATTGATAATTTCGAAAGTAGTGACATACAGGAAGCTGATACGATATAAAGATAATAAAAAGGAATTAACCTTCCAACACGCGCACGTATCTCTGGTTACACACACAGCGAATTTTTATCGCGCGGAAAATTTATCGCGCCGCCGTTCCAACAGTAGTGCACTGATGTAAGTTCATTGAGCGGGAAAATAAATGCGCGAACTATTTACCGTGTGCGGTAGCTATGCAGTCGCGGACTGCCACGATCGTCTGCGGAAGTTTTATGAAGGAGCCACTTATATTGTGCATCGTATTAAAATTTATGCGCAATTTTTATTCATATAATCTTCGTTTAGTACAAAGCTAATAAATACATATTCCATAAGTAAAATTTTTATTGATTTTTGTGAAAGAACACGATATAAATGCGTCATACGATGAACGATATAAATATCACTTGCAAACGTGCGCCAACTGGAAGGTTAAATAGAAAAGATAAATTTAAACCGCATTTATCCTGAATAGATCGCGATTAGGATAGTCAAGAAGCAATGTCTAAATTTCCTCAGAACGCATCAAGGTCACATTTCGATTCGCGTAATATCGGACGGAAAGCAAAAAAAAAAGTGTTATGAGATCGACTCCTTCCGGCACTATTCAATCGTGAAAAAATGTGCATGAAATAACTATTTAATTTTTATTTAATGAGACAATATTAGTTAGAAGCAAAAGCCTTTATCCATTGTAGTGTTTATTTCTTATTATTTTTTACTTTCTAGTATGAGAAGTATGCGATAAGAAAGTATTGTAATCGTCAAAAAATTCGAACTCGAGATTTTGATGGATCTCCACGTTTTAGACCTGCCTGAGTCCGAAAAACACAATTTTGGAATTATGTCTGTGTGTCTGTCTGTGAACACAATAACTCAAAAACTATTAGAGCTACGGGGATGAAATTTGGTATGTGGTCTTTAAACATAATTTGTAGGTTTCTATCAAATTTTGGACAAAATCCGTCCACAGGAAGTCTGTCTGGCTGCCCGCGGTCATGTGAACACTGTAACTCAAAAACTTGAATAGCTATATGGATAAAATTTGGTACACGGTTTTGTCGTCATGAATGTAGGTCAGTATAAAATTTTGGGCCAAATCCGTCAAAGGGTTGACAGTCTGTCGGTCTGTATAATTTACTTTTGAAGAGAATCCGTTATCTCCACGCGCATGCGTACTGGAAGAACGGAACGGAATTTCATTACGGAGTAGCGAATTACGTCAGTTTGTCCTTGAGCCGGTAAGAGAGGAAAATCGTTACGCATCTCTTTGAAATTCTTTACCTAGATATTTTTCAATCACTATAATGAAAAACCTTCTGGTAGTCATTGGATTCTGGGTAACAATAGGCTCGAATTTTTTTAGCCGCGCGGTTTAAGGGAAACAGCACCTTTTTGGGGAAGTATACGAGAAAGTTTAGGGGAGAACACTCCCGCTGGTTACTTTCTGATATGCGAAGTATACAAGAAGAAAGTATTGTAATCGTCAAAAAATTCGAACTCGAGATTTTGACGGATTTCCACGTCTTAGACCTACCTGAGTCCGAAAAACACAATTTTGGAATTATGTCTGTCTGTATGTCTGTGAACCCAATAACTCGAAAACTATTAGAGATACAGGGATGAAATTTGGTATGTGATCTTTACACATAATTTGTAGGTTTCGTAATTGCATTTTATCATTTTATTTAGACATTATAAATTTATATTGTTCTCTGTAACCTTGTTTTTAAGATCAAAGATTCTTGCCTCCACATTCTTTTACACTAACGCATTTCAATTTTAAGAACCTTTTATATATTACCACTTGACTGTACGTCTCACCATAAGTTTGGCGCAGCATGGCCAAGTCTGGCCCTTGCGCCATAAAACCGAAAATCACTCACTCACTCACTCACTGTAGGTTTCTATCAAATTTGGACAAAATCCGTCTACGGGAAGTCTGTCTGTCCATTTTCATGTGAGCACTATAACTCAAAAACTTGAATAGGTAGAAGGATAAAATTTGGTACACAATTTTATCATCATGAATGTAGGTCCGTTTCAAACTGTGGACCAAATCCGTCGAAGGGTTGATTGTCTGTCGGTCTGCATAATCGCATATTTTTAATTGCGATAACTTTTTAACAAAATTACTTAGATAAATGAAATTTGGTATGCTGCCTTCTTACCTTAATTGTAGATTTGTGTCCAATTGTTGTGTCAATCGGTTAAAAAAAAGGCATTCAAGTTGCATAATTAATTTTCTAATCCGATTTTCCATACGTACTGGTAGCCATCTCTCTGCAGGGGGAAGCTATCGAGTGAATTACGTCAGTTTGTGCTTGAGCCGGCAAGAGTGGAACTAGCAGTGTGTGATAGATGCGTTTTAATCGGTACGCATGTCTTTGAATTTGATTCTTTGCCTAAATATTTTACAATCACTATAATCTATATTCCGGAGAACACGAACCGCCGGTAACATTAACGAATAAAGCGTCGTTCTCCATTATCCTGTTTTGTTGCACTGTTCTCACCGTAAACACATCAAACGATTTTCATAACAGTATGTTAGAAGACAGCCTCACATTTTCCAAAAAAAGTAAATAAATAAAATTTTGCTTCACCAGGAAAGGTATTATTGTTTATATCTTCTTGTTTATATTTCTTATTATTTATATTTTTGTCTATATCTTCTGGAAAATTAATATTTTATTCTCTGTGATCGCTTAACCCTTAACGTTCATTGGTTTCGCAGTGAAACTACATATTGAGCATATTTTTACTCCGTATGGGCAAAACATAGCTTAATTTTTCTTTCATAACTTAAGAGCCAGATATATAGGGCAACATATATAAAAATTCCAGTTCAATACCGTTAGTATTCAAGTTAGCATTGCAAGAGCTAAATTGTAACCGATCTCTAAGAGAAACAAATTGATGAGGGTTCTTGATATGTTTCAAAATTGAATCTATGAAAGAAATATTGAATTTTATGAATATTGAATATTATGAATACTCACTATACTTATAAATTAATAATTTAAATGGCATGCATAATTTAAATGGCATTTCGATGATAACTTATTCATAGGAAAAATAGCGAGTTACCATTCATTGTTTCACTGTGAAACCTCAAATTTCTTGAAAATAAAAAATGCCATTTTTTCCCTTTTACATGTTTGTGATCAGTTACATGTCTAATACTCATTTTTGAAATAAATTTTGTAATTTTCAAAACGAAACATGTAGTGAACTATAAAGGGTTAAAGAGCTGCTGAGAAGGTTCTTTCGTTCATTGAATTCTTTTTTTTTTTTTGCTTGATATTTTCTTCCGGTATATAAGGATAGTTTTTATATTAGAATTTTTTGATTAAGTTTTCTGGGTTTCCTATTAAATCCAATTTTTTTTTGATAAACTAATATAGATTCCTAGTTTCTTTCATCTTTTGTTATGGTATTAATTATCGTTTCTTTAGTGTTTTAACGTCATTTTTGCACGCCTTCATTATTTAAGCTAGGCTTAATCTAAATTGCTTTGATCTATTTGAATTGATAAAATATTTAATTAAGATATTTATTAGATTTCTTTCTATAAATTAGTTTATGCGTGTTTTTAAAAACAATTTGCTTTTGAAATGGCAAATTGCATTTAAGCAATAAAAAAACAATACAAAATACATGTATAAATAACAAAAATGAAATTAAATAAACTAATAAATGAAAAACTTTTTTTTCGTTTATTAGCCTCTTTAATATCCGACTTTGTTCGGAGACATTTTTTTGAAAAATAACTTATCTATATTTTTTAATGTCATTTTTCAACTGCATATGTTTTAAAACTACGAAAATATTGTAAAATTAGGCTTTCAAAATGATATTTAAAAAAAAAAAAACCTGAGAAATTTGAAGAAAAATTACTAATATATTTGCCTTACGCTAACAGCCATAGACAAAATCATATTCTAAATATACATAAATCCTTGTAGGAGTACATTTTTGTGACAGTTATCTGTGTTATGCTCTAAAATATTTCTTGTACTTCAAAATAGTTTTGCGATATAGCTGAATATAGTTACTAAACTGGTAATTTTTCATAAAAAATGCTTTTCGTTTATATTTAAACACTTAAAAATATTACTTGATTTTAAAATTGACTTTAGTTTTCAGAGGAAAACACCAAGCATATTACAGAAAACAATCTCAGAAAATTTCATATCAATGCTAGAATAACTTTTTGAGAAATCATTATTCCGGTCGACGGTTTTCCTCAAAAATATCATTTCTCAGAAAACGCATTTAAAGTTTTCATGTAACTTAAAATAATGCTTACAGTTCGGTAATAAAACAGCTGTAACTCCATTTGTAATTCACGTAGAGTAAAAAGTGAGACAGTTTTAGAAAGTTGATTAAACAGGCTACAAAATTAAGTCATAAAAATGCTTTTGATAATTTCATCAAAAACGACGATTTTAAACCAGTCGGATGCCTTAAAGGATGACAGACACTTACATACTCAACTCTCAGTTCAGGTGACATGCGCCGTCAAATTTGTCGGAGCCGCAGTGGCCTTGTGGTAAGTTTTCGGAGACGGAGGGTTCTAGGTTTGAAACCCGATTCCACTGAAGTTCCGCAGTGTATGGGACCCTTTGCACATTAAAACATGCTTAACGGGAGCCTAACGTCCACTCGCAGGTGCGTAAATTTGGCGAGGGAGTTTCCATCTCAGGTGTCGTCATCTGACCTGGGGTTCAAAATGACGAGGTCCGTCCCCAAATAGTAAGGTGACCAACTTTTCTACAATTAAAAGAATTATTTGTGAACTTCTTTTTAATTCTAAAAAAGTTGGTCACCTTACTTCGTCATTTTGAATCGCAGGTCAGCTGACGACACCTGAGATGGAAACTCCCTCGCCAAGCTTACTCACCACACCAGCGAGTGGGCGTAAGAAAAGAAACATTTGATTCATTGAAACACTAATATAGGATACACCGTTGTAGGGTCTTAGCCCAGTGATACTGAGTTATGAAAAGATTTCACCAGACACAGTAATATCAGGATATTAATTTTTCATTAAAGCTTCTTGATTACTGGATTATTTACAAGAATATACAAATTAATATCAAACATAAATTCTGCCTAACTCAGGACGAGATAGCGTAAAACAAAGTTAGAGTTCAATCTGGATCCAATCGCAGATTTGCTGTGAATCTACTCGTACGTAAATTGAAATGTTCAATAAAGTTCTACTCAAGGCGAGTACAATGTCCGATGGCCGGAAAAGTGATTTGAGGGATTAGACCGCTCCAAATATTTGCATATAACTACTAAAGAGTTATATCGGTTACCAAAGAAGGTAAATTGCAGTGAAGTATTGCACGTTCACTTCGAGACAAATTCCGAAGAATTCCTCAGTTGCTTTCCAGCTCTCTAAGAGCTTATTCAGCCAAGGGTTGGTTAACGGTTTACGGGACAAGGCCCGAATCAAGAACAGCGTCTCAGGCTGAGAGCTGCCTTCAAAATTCTCGATCCCGAGAATTCAATCTCGAATCTCGTCTCTCGAATCGAATCTCTTCGAATCCGAAAACCATCTCCCTCTTCCGTCCCGAATTCCAGCTTAAGAACACCTTTGACCCTGCCCTCCGAGGCGTGGCCGAAATGTTAAGTTTTGATGATTTGTCGGGGGATGAAACAGTTTCACCAAACACAAATCTCTGTTCTCTTTCCCGCGTCATCATTGGCAAAAGCCACAACGTAATGCGTTTCTCCTCTCGTAAACTTGGGTGATCTTCTCAACGGTCAGTCGGCACGGCTCTTTCAAATCTGGGGGGGGGGGGCCGGGTCAGTCTTTCTCGTGGGAATTTGGCGGCTTCTCGAGACCACACACCGTGGTATAATAAATACATGATATAACCATTTACAACATTTTATATTGCGATTATGCTTATATGCCTATTAATTTGAGTGAGTACTTTTCCATTGAATGAATATTTTTGTCAATGCGTCATCTTCTAACAATATATTGGAAATATTTGAACAAAAAATATCCTTCATATTGAATTTTACAAGTGCTGCAGCTTGTGTATCAACATCCGATCTTGAGTTCTCATTTGTCCAAAAACCATTAGCAATTGCAGTGCCGGCCCGGACAAAAGCGGAGCCTGGTGCAAAGTTGATTTGCGGGGCCTTGCTTCATCAAGGCCTCAGACTTATGGACTAAGACCCTCTAGAGGTTCGATACCTAGAACCCTAATCAGTCCTCCTACAATTATATAGATGCAGCGAACTCTTGGGACCTGTCTTAAAATTGTTTTTGCTTTTCGAATTTTTCTCTTCATATATAAACACACATGTTTGATCGTTTTCATAATTTTCACATGTTTTTCGTCAATGTTAAAAACACTGAGTGTTATCTTTTTTTTATCAATAAAGTTTCTATGCACATTCATCCAAACTTCACACCGGAAATTTTTATCTCTGGAGTCAGGGGTGCGTCGTAGCGTAAAGTGAAAAAAGGCATTGAAACTCATTTCGTAAAACAAAATAATTTATTGTATTCTGTTATTTATTACACCGTACAAATTGGAATATTGAGGACTTAAGGAATAAGTGAGAGTGATAAATAATTAAATTATGTGATTTATGAACCATTTTGAAAGTGACTAAAATGTTAATTTATAAAAATAATTCAAAATAATAAAAAAATTTATTATTTTGAATCATGAGAAAGATTTTTCTGCAGATACGACGGTCATTGATAAGGTCAATATATTTTTCAGAACTGTCACACAATTTGAATACAGTTCAGATAAATTAATTTACAAATAAATATTATAATATTGTGACCCTGTTACGCAAATCCTAAGGACAAATTTTAATTTCATTAAATAAATCACTGCAATTCATTTTGTCTTTCAAATTCGAAGTTAATTCTCTACGTTTGCAGGCAGTTAGCGAATATCATCCTAATTACATAAAAATTTCTATGATGTCCCATATTCGTCATAAATTTTCAATATCTTTTAAAAGAAAAAATCTCACTATAAATAATGACTAAAAAGTATTGAATTTGGAAATATTCTAGGACAGAAGACATAGATGATCAATTCCTTAAAATAAAAACTGTTCATTTTTTATCACGAAGTTCGTTTATTTTTAATTCAGGTGTTACTTTTACTAACTCTTGCACTATTTCCTTTGCAGTTATTAAAAGAAGATATGAATCTTGAAGCACGATACTTTTCAAAAATTTTAAAAGGACTTTTAAATGTGAATTTGTGTACGGATATCTATATTGGAATTTTGAAATATCTTGCTAGCGATATTTACTTCATTTAGTATGTCATACCAAATAACTAAAGTTAATAAAAATTCAAATGAAGTTTATTTTCGATTAATTGGATTTGTGATTTCTGTTCCATGTCCATAATATATTCATTAAGAAAATTTGGAGCTATAGAAAATTGTGATACTTTAATGTGATCTCGCAGGTTCACACTTCTGAAGCGACATCCCCAAGTCGTTTCTGACAGTGGTTTCGGAGTAAGATATATGAGAATTTATATCCCAGCACATTACAGAACTTTCAAAATTATTATATGTACTTTCATAAGTCACAAAAAATTAACATACAGAGAAAAAGGTTTGAAATGTCTCTAAGAACAAAATTAAATTAAGACTTCTGCAGAGTATATATAGTGGACTCTCTTTATAACGAAATCGCTTGGTTCCAGTTGAAAAATTCGCTATAGAGAAAATTTCGTTATACGGAGATTAGAAATTTTTGCAGTTGTTTAAGTAAATGTTACAAACCTTTTTTTAGGTGCGATAAGTTCAAAAGTATTTAATTATGACTTTCAATTAAAAATGAAGTAATATATATTATAAATTTGTTAAAATTATACTAATTTTTATTGTATAAATAAAATGCTCAAAAGTGAAGAAAAATCACCAATTTAGAGAATAATATGTACTAGTATGTATTTAAGTTTATTTTACTTGAAAAATTCCATTATTTTACATTGCTTTGCATTTCGTGATGTTAAATTTTCATAAAAATTTTCACATTTTATGAGTGAGCTAGCAATAGAGTCGGGCACATTTTCTTCCATTTGGAAACCTCTTTTAATTGTTTCGAATGATTGTAACATTTCAGTCCTATGTGGTTTTGGCTGTATCACGTCTCCATTTTCAGAATAACTGACATTTTCCTGGCCTTTATTGTTGTCCATTAAACTTTTCAAAATCTCTTCATCTGTAGGATATGAAGCTGTTAACAGTTCTGTGTCCACTTCTAAAATGTAGGAGAGAGTTGCATCATCTGTTATTCTTCCATTCCCTTCTACTGTTTTCCATTTTTCTTTCAAGTCGGCCAAGATCCCATCTTCATCGTCGGAATCACCGTCATCTCTCTGATTACTAAAGCCTCCTCTTTTAAAACAATTACGGATTGTTTTAGCAGTTGCATCAAATTTCCATACTTTATAAAGTTCTGCAATTGCTTTTCAAAGATCGATGTTTTCTTGAATTGTTTCATTTTTTTCAATTGCACTGATCATTTCTTTCAAGATTCTTTTCCTGTAGTGCATTTTTAAATTTTTAATTATTCCGAGATCCAGGGGCTGCAAATTTATGTGCAGTTATGAGGAAAGAAAATGACACTAACATTTTTTAGCTTCTCTCCACAATCTTTTGAATTAATTGAATAATTGTCGATTAATTAATCAATTTTACGGTGTTGTTGTCCCATTTGCTTGTCCAATGCTTTCAACAATCTGTCAAAAATTACAGACGTCATCCACGATTTTTTATTGACTTCGTATTTAACTTCTAAAGATTTTATTCCTTTGAAGCACCTTGGAGATTTACTTTTTCCAAAAACAAGCATCTTTAACTTTTCCTCGCCAGTCATGTTGGCACATAACAAAACTGGGAATCTTTGTTTGCTTTTCTTTCCTCCGAAGCATTTGTCTCCTTTAAAAGCTAGCGTTTTTTAGGGAGACGTTATCGCTGGAATGAACAATGCGAGTGGTTGCACGTGTGAGCGATTTGTTTGCACAGAAATTAGCAACTTTCTTCAAAAATAACAAAAATCGAAAAGATAAACGTCTGAAAAAAATTCGTTATAGGGAGACAACCACTTCGCTATATGGAGAATATTTCGAATGTTTTTTAACATTCCGATTAAAAATTTCGTTATAGGGAGAAATTCGCTGTAGGGTGACTTCGTTGTAGGGCGATTCTACTATAGTGTGGTTTGGAATTCTTTGCAAGATAAGGGCTTTTGAAAACCCTTATGTAAAACCTCTCATAGTAGATCAATTTTTTAGTAGTATGATTATAACAAACAACAATGTATTATATTATTATATTTAGTAATTTTCAGTACTATGTTATGTCTTCCCTTTAAATACGAATATTTTATATATTTCCCCACCAAAAGTACTATGTACTATCATCCGTTACAACCCAAGCATAATGAAACACATTGTTTTTACTTTTCTTACGCAGTTTTGTCTATGTAGTGAGATTCAAATCCCCCAACCTTGCCTTTGATTGCTCGTCGTGAAATGTACACTGCACATATCGCGTGATTATATTCAAATGTATGTATATTCGGATTAAAATATAAAATAATGCATTTTTAATTTGCACAATCAGTCAGCTGCGCGAGGCGTTTAGGAAACGCGGGGCCTAGTGCGGTCGCACCGTTCGCAAAGCCCTGCAGCCGGTCCTGAGCAATTGAAAAGACCATACAAATAAAAAAACATCACACGCAACGGCTCGGCTCGGCATCAGTCGGATACAAAAATTTACAGATTAGTTTTCAAATATCGAAAAGGAGAACATGTAGGAGGATACTTAGCGAAGGAGGAGAGAACTTACAGAAGAAAGACTGTCCTCCTTAAAGGAGAAAGATTGGTACCTTAAAAATAGCCCTCGTATTGTTTCAAAATGGGACGTAAATATAATTAAACTAAACGAAAACCGTCAAATTTGTCTCATGATTATTACGTCGCATGAATTGACCCCATAGAGTTAATAGAGGGCAATAATAATAAATTCACGTGGCAGCTCAGTCACAAGAAACAGACCGCTGTACTGTAACGCCTCGGTTTCTTTCCTCTTGCAGTATGTGCCATGGATTTCGAGGCTAATTTGGCGAGGTGTGTCGCGTGACATGAACACGAATCTATTCCTTTGTTCCATTTTATGGATTAAAACGCCCTTTTCAGACTTCTACGAACAAGGGACTTGCTTTTATTTTATTCTTTAACACATTTGCTGCCACTATTCACGTCTGAGATTCGAACCATCTATCTAATTATATAACTCCTTCTCTGCCATATCTTAACTACAGTAGAGAAGGGGTCATCTAATGAGATAATAGGTTCTGGACACACCAGCGCGTCGGTGGCAGTGAATGTGTTAAAAAGTTTATCTTTAGTGTTTATCTTTAGTTTTTAATCTTATATTACTAACCCCACCCCAAATCTATATCTAGCTATTTTTGGCTCTTATGCCGTGAAATTCCGCAAACCAATCAATCGCAAAAAAACTCCCAAACAACTCAGACACCGCCACCACCAGCCTAAACCTTTTAGGAAAATCTCACACAATTCTTCCGCCGTCTGTATCGACCGGTTGCTACCCGATCTCTCCCCACTCCCAAGTTTGTTGATCTCGTTTGCATCGGCCCCGTCATCCGCCGTCATTGGAGATTCTGTACAACCTCTTTAAGTTGATTTGCTGCGGAGACTGGAGGGTGGACCAGTTATCGGGAAGAGCCAGTTTGAGGATCGGATCGGGATTATCTCGGATCTTTTAGTGCCTGGGAACACACCGGTTGTAGAGGAAAAGCAGCTATCGTGCTATTTAATTCCAGCCTCACTTTACTCGTTTCCTAAACAAATTTATTTAAATTAAAAATATTTCTCAGTTTCATTAATGATAAAAAAAATTAAAGAATTTCTTCCTTGAGTAGAAAAAAACTTGACTTGCATTTAATACAGTGGCGAATCCAGGATTCTGGTCTGGGGAGGGGGCGCACCGATGGCGAAAATTTGATGTTTTACCGGACACCCGATATTCACGGTACACTCGTGAAATGGCTGTACGCGAAAATCCAAATTTCATCGCTACTTCGGAGATGCTATGTCCCATCTTTCGTACGCCGATTATAACGCCACGTTCAAAGTCACTTAAATCTTGATAACCTGCCATTGCAGCAGCAGGAACCAATCTAATACATTTGTCAAACATCTGTAGTCTTATATAGGCGTTGCCGACCGCATCGGGTTACGATGATTGGTTGCATACCCCCGTTATTTGCAAACGCACGCCTGTACCAGTTTTTCTGGCTCTTCAGTGTATATTTATACATTAAGGATGAAATATATATATAATGCAATTAAGATTTGTGCGATGAAGGCAATTATGCAAAAAAAGTTATTTTTGTTATTGTTTATTCAAAATTATATAATTTATTTTTTAGAAATTTCTCAGATTTATTTGATTTTGTTTTTAGTTAGATGAAGTAAGTGACCAATATTGAAACGAATGAGTATTTCATAATTACAAATAAAATTATTCTTAAGTGTTCGGTTTCTTAAACATTTTCCACAGACTAAATTAGAGTTGTTTTTATTTTAACTGTTTAAAAGTGTAATATCTATAGACGTAATTATCTCCTTTCTTGCATAGAGACCATATGAGAAAGATCACTGCATTTTATTACAATTTTTGATTAAACTCTCTAAATTTTGATTCTTTCGTAATGTGTGACTCTTTAACAACGTTTCTTTAAAAAAATCAAGCTTAGAAAAAGTGTTTCTGTTGCTAAAAGAGCTCCCAAACAATTTATTTATTCCGTTGCGTAACATTGGGAGGAAGAAGCGTGCTCCCAATGCGACGTCATCAATTCATCCACTCTCTGTGAGTCTAACCTTACTATTCTCAAGTAACCTTGATAGCTACTCTGTACAGTCGACCGCCTTCGCGCATGCACGCTTTGAACAACCGACAGAACAGGGATTGCCTGGGAACCAAATTTCCATGGCACAGTTCATTTTACTCTTTCCAATCATTTGCGCTTGCTTTTCTCGTGGGTGGCGAACATTATACAGGGTGTTCCAAAAATCGACCGACAAACTTCTAGGGGTGATCGTACATGTCAAGCCAAACAGCTTTTGTAATAAAACATGGGGTCGCAATTGCACAGATCGACCGCTACGGGGTTCTCATTGCCAATGAATGAAATAAAAGATAAGTGAATATGAGATAAAGTATGCAACTCAGGTTCATTGGAATACAAATTCACAATAGTAGAACAACACAATTGCACGAATAACAACATGCGACAGTAGACCTTGTTATGCTTTTCTTGCAAATTTTTGACCTAGAATTCTGGAATTTTTATGCTTACATACTAGAATATAAATACGTCAAATATCCTTAAAACACTCGTTAAAACTAAATATATTATTTTGAAAACATTTAAAAAATTATAATTTTTAAAAAATGTTCCATGCGGCATAATTTTTAATTTTTCTCTTATTTTTTCCTTATTATAATATAAAAATACATTGGGAACAAACTGGGTATCATTTTGTAATTCCATTTAAAAGTTGATCCTTTTAGAAATATTTTTATGCGTACGCAATGAATTTTTTCATAAGGATTTTGTGTTTTCCTGAACTGAAATTGACTTTTATCTATCAGAAAGAACTCGAAATATAAAATGCATACCCGGTTTCATTTTAATGTATAACAGGAATCTTTATTATAAATTTTATGCAATTTCTGGTACCTGGAACATTTTAAAGACAATTAAATCCGAAAAAATATAATTTTGGGAAAAAGTCATTAAGATGTACTTAGTCCTCTTAACCTATTAAATATTCATTTTATATAATAATAAATGTTATAATGCTATTTTAGTCGCATATAAACAAATATTTTGGAGATGAAACGTTAAAAAGGAAATTTCATATTTTGGTCATTTTTCGCTAATTTCGAAGTCCACCCTCCTCTTAATTCACTGGCAATGAAATCCCCGTAGAGGTCGACCCTTACGTTTGCGACCCCATGTTCTTTTGCAAAAGTTGACATGTCCAATTACCTCTAGAAGTTTGTCGGTCGAATTTCTTAACACCCTGTATACCAAAGAAATTTTTTTCTTGGTTTACAAGCTCTTACAACAGCTTAGTGGGTGAAGGCTTGAATGGCTTTTATTTAGCTAGGAGAATAAACTCGCCCCAAAGATTGAAGAATCTTTTGTTGACACCCCTCCACCCCGAAAAGGAGAGACCTGTACACGAAATAGGGCTATGAGCTTCATCGTCAAACAATATCACCGTATTTGCAAAAGACAAATTAAAACTTATATAGAGGTGTAGAGGTCAGCTTAGAAACAAGCAGTGCTGCAAAAGTTGTGTAGACCCAAGTTGTAGTAAATTCTGTGCTATTGTTTTGATATATAATGACTATATACCAAAAATTGATAGTTGTTTAATTATAAGCAAAGACTAGGATAAAACCATTTTTTCTTCATGTTTTTTGGCTATAACTAAAATTCCAACGAAAACTTTCGGTGGTAAACCTCAGATTCGTTATCATCACCCCAAAAACATAAAGGAGCAAAAAATCACAACTCCTCCAGATTTGATTTTAAAAACTACCTAATGACTGGACTACTAAATTAAAGCGATAAAAAGCCAAATGAGGGCGGCAAAACGGAAGTCGCGCGCCAAGCACGGTCTGTGGTTATTGCAGCTCGAAGTGCCTCTAAATTTAACGGAGAAAGAGTTGCTTTTTTTCTTCTGATTCATCGCTCAGAGTGAGAATTCCGTTCCTTCGGAGGGGCGAAAGCCCCTGCAGCTCAATTCTGCGTCTTCCTTACTTTTTGTTTGAATTTCCGTCTTTCTTTGATGTTCCGTATTACTTTTTCAATTCCTACTATTAGTTCACACTCTCCTTATATATATTTATTTATTTATATATCTTGTTCAAATTTTGCAATCGATTTTAAACTAACTTCCCGATGAGCTGGAGACTTGAAATTTGAAGCATAGCTCAGAACTAGATGACAATGCAATATTAATTCGCTTTCTTGTGTGTCTGTCTGTCTGTTTGTCTGTCATTTCATATTTCGCATGACGCATGCGCAGTACGTTTTTCATTATATCTCGAAAACTATTAACATTATAGACTTGGTTCTTGGGTATATGGATGGCCCATGGGTATCATCGAAGCACCTCCATATTTTAGCCATATCTTTGCGCATGCGCAGTACATTTTTCATTATTTCTCGAATCAACTAAGTAGGAATTGACTTAATTTTTTTATATTACTTGTTTCTGCTATTTTCGTTGATTATTGAACTCTTAAAGCGGGAAAA
The DNA here is from genome assembly GCA_013235015.1 of Araneus ventricosus. NCBI lineage: Eukaryota > Metazoa > Arthropoda > Arachnida > Araneae > Araneidae > Araneus > Araneus ventricosus. The sequence goes on along the minus strand of BGPR01000049.1, from coordinate 373,839 downwards.
GTAATAAAATAAGAATAAAAACGAAAATACAAGCTCCTTTTGAAATAAGTTTAGAAGGGACTGCAGCTCTGTAGCCCTTATGGACGAGCCGCCACTGTGTGTACCTTAAGAACAAAGTTACACACAGTTACTGGAGTTATTTATATAACACCCACAGAGACAATGATATGCCACAATACGATAGATAACACCCAGTGTTCAGAAAGGTCTTTACAGTGGCGGTTCGTCATCTCAGAAACAGGCAGTGCTTCAAAAGTTTTATACACCGTAAGTTGTAGGAAATTTTGTGCTGATTATTTTGGTATATAATGATGATATACTAAAAATTGATAGTTTTTGAGTTATAAGAAAAAACTGCAGACATTTTTTTAATGTTTTTTGGCTATAACTGAAATTCTAACAAGAATATTGAAGGCAAACCTCAGAATCGTAATCAGCACCCGAAAAAACATAACGTATCAAAAAATTGCAACTCCTCCAGAATTGGATTTTTAAAAAAACGCCTTAACGACTGAATCACTGAGAAAAAGCGAAAAAGCGCCAAATGAGGAAGTCAAGCCAAATGAGAGCTGAAAAAATGCAGCTCCAAATGAATGCAATGTCAAGCGGAGAAAGGGTTGTTTTTCTCCCGCTTCGCGATGCTCTTTGCGTTAATATCGGATCCGTAGGAGGGGCAAAACTTTCTGCAGCTCTGGTCTGTCTCTCTCTTAATTCTTGATTGATTTTCCGTCTTCTTTTTACATTTTTTATTAGTTTTTGCCATTTTCGTGGTTCATTGAATTCTCAAAGTGGAAAAGTAAGCCAATTAGAATAGAAACAAAAATACAATCTTTTAAAATAATTTCCGGGGGGACTACAGCTCTTATGGACAAGCCGCCACTGGGCCGTTTACAAATATTAAGGGTAGGTCGGGCCTACAGAAACAAATCATTTTCGCCTTTCAACATGGGGTAGGAAATGCAAGGGATATTCGCTATAGGTGGCTCTTTGCCAGTAAATTTAGTGACAGAAAAGGATACTCCAGATGAAATGTACGACACAGATTGAATAGAAAACAAATTTACAATACCGTAATAACCCCATGAATAACAACATGCAAAGCGTGTATCGCTTCAGACATCAAGTCCTTTGAACACTTAATTTAACCCGTAATTACTCGCGATGTTGTATTTTGTACACCATTAGATATTTAACGGCTTTTGTTTTCATTCTGCTTGGCCCTTAAACTTTTTCTTCCAGCTAAGTTACAAGTGGATCATACTAAGGGGATGTAGGAAGGCTTTTGTTTTCATTCATTTCATCCTAAAACCTTGAGCGAAGTCTTTGTATCGTTAAGTCTATCGAAATATTGAAGAAACCGACACTGAATATGTACTATTTTAGCTCTAACTGGATTTTTTGTATTTTAATGAAGGATTAAAGTTGTTTAATTTCTAACTAAAATATTTCTATTGCCTCTTGCTTGTATTATTTTATTATAATTGTATATAAATTTATAAATCTTCAAATCTTCAATACTCATTTCACAAATTTATATTATTGGGTAATATTGTCATAAACGCCTATATTAAGCGTTTTTTATTTATTGTAACACATGGTTGTTTTTTTAAACTTAAAACTAATCTTATAGAACATTAATCAATTTACCTAGAAGTATAGAATTATATGGTGTACAAAATGCAACGAGCGGGAAATTTAGCTGTATGAATTGGTGCGAGTAGTTAAGGGTTAAGTAAATCGATTGGTGTTAAAAGGGGACTTCTTCATTCTCGGTGGAAATTACATTTTTATTTTCGCTTTTAATTTGATGAAGGCGAATGCATCTTTGGTGTAGAAACGGGACCCACTACCATTCACAGCCACGTTTTGGTACAGCATCAGTTCCCATGTAATGTTAAACCCCTTTTAACATCAATATAGCGGTTCTCTGAAGTCCCCTTTTAACA
>BGPR01000049.1:345922-357020 GCA_013235015.1 Araneus ventricosus | reverse complement strand
TACACGAATTAGAAATTCACAGATCAGATACGTGTATAAATTTGTTTTCACCTCTTTCTTATTTTAATTTTAACACTTTAAAGTCTAGCGTCCCGTTTTAGTGTCTCTTCTAAAAATGCATTATAAACTCACAGGAATTATTTTTCTAACAGAGATATTACAAAAAAATTATTTTTAAGTATTCATTTCTTCTATATTCAATCTACATATTAAGAGTTGGTTGATAATGTTGCTTTTCAGTTACAAGTCAGATTCGGAAAGTAGCTTTCTGCTATATGAAGAAGAAAAGGTTAAGTTTGTTCAAGCATTTATCAATGAATTTACTTGCATTTAACAAATATATCAGTAAAAATTGTAATACAATTGTAAGAAGATGATTCTGCTTAAAATTTCCCTTAATTTTATATTTTGATAGGTTGTTTTTTAGCATTAATTGGACTTTGTCTAAATAGGGACGTTAGGCTTAGGGGAGGGGACACTAAAACATAAATTTATTAGGAAGGATTTTTTTAGCATTTTTCCAGTTAATTTCAGAACCTGTAATGTTAGTATACAAAATAAATGAAAAAATGAGACTTGAACATTAATTGGGCTTTATTTAATCATATACGTGCATAAATTTGTCGGCTTTATTTTAATTAACCCCTTCCTTCACGCTCCCGTCAAAATCACGGGGTGGGGTTTCGCTTTCTATTTCTCGCGTGATATTTCCGGGCTGGAGTGTTCTAAAGTAACGCACCAAAAATATTGGAAACAATCCATTTCTCATACCCAGAAAATTTTTTTATTTCTTATTTTACATACTAGATGGGAGTAACAGACTATTAATAATGTAATTGGAGATAGTTGGCTTATTTTAAATTAGATGTCATACAAGAAATATATATTTTTTAGCACCCACTCCAACCCAGACTACCCAGAAGGGTGTAAGGCCATTACACGGACCGGAGGTGACACAGAAATCATGAAATATATACATACTACACCCAAAACATGGGTGGCGAAAAATTACAAAGAAATAACCATAAACAAATAGAAACACAAAAGCCCCAAGAGCAAGTAATACACAGAAACCAAGACACACACCAAGAAAGACAAAAAAATGACGGAAGGCTGTCTTTTCATACAGCCACTGATGTTAAAGACGTAGGAATACTTTACTCGCGTGACTCTTTTGTTTCTTGTAAGTTTTTAAGTTTAAGTAAGTTTTTTCATAACTTCTGTTGTTACCCTTTATCTCTAAAATAAGACATTAGTTAAGTTTTTAACATATGTAGTTACCGAGATATAGAGGGTTGCGTCACCAATTCATGCGTATTTTTGCCCAACTTTGCGACTCATTAGTCGCTGAACTACAATTCCGAATTTCAATTTTTTTGTAACTTCCGTTGTTACGCTTTATCTCTAAAATAAGACATTAGTTATGTTTTTAAAATATGTAATTACCAAGATATAGAGGATCTCCCATACCAAGTTTTGCGACGTTCCGGCGTGTGAATCAAATTCCTTCCTGAGACCCCAATGGGAGGAACGTAGTCCTACATTAAAACATACAAGTTTTATGACAAAAGAAATCATATAGAAAAAAATTACAGAGAAAAATAAAAAGTCTATTATTGATATTTATTTGTATTATGCGTAAGTTTCATAAAATTCTCTTTTAATGTTTAAAGCACATATTATTTTTATTTTTACCTACTTGCTGGGAAACCAATATTCAGTCACAATAACCCTGATTGTTTGTTTTCCTAAAAAATTAAATTTTCTTAATTTCAAGCTGAAAAAAGTTCCAAAAATTAAAAATGAATACATATATTGTTCATACACTTAATATAAATTTTCTTCAATAAAAAAAAGGCTCATTCTCATAAGCATAATCTCATTCACTGTTTTCTTGAAAATTATGCGCTCGTTAAGGGGTTAAAAGAGATTCGAAGCTCTTGTCCGAAACATGGTAGCATGATAAAATTTTAGGCTCGATTCGTTCGTCCTTATTCCGTCTGGTTTGATTGCATCAGCCGTTACATTTTATGCGTGGCGATTTTAAAACCAGGCAATTTAGAGAATCCCAAAATTCTGCTTCAATGTCCAACGAAAGCAAATTTTAATTTTATTAAAGCGTTAACATCGGGAAAGTTGCACGAGTGATGAGCCAATGTGATTTGATGAAACGGTAGTAAAGCTGATGAAGGTTTCATAGCAACAATAAAAAGCATTTCTACAAATTGAGTTTAAAATTAATTTTGAAAAATTAACAAAATTTAAAAAAAATGCACGGAAATAAAATTGGTTTCATGAAGCGCTAATTATTTTTAAAGTTGTGTAAAAATGGTTGAGGGAAGATTATTAATTAAAAATAATTGAGGGAAGATATTAAAATTACGATTAAATTTAAATTAATAAAAATCTAATTAAAATTTTGAAAAACCCTTTCTTAATTCGCTAACCCACTAGGCAAGGAGTAACTACTTACCAAATTCGGTAACTTTAGGTCCAGCAGTCTGCCCTGTAGATGGATTTGGACGAATTTTACATAACGTATCACGCATTAAATTGTGTAAACAGAAGAATGCCCGCCTAAAAATATTATGTTAAAATAAGAAAGATTTTAAGGTGCAATTACCACAACCTCTATTGCCTTGCATTTTCTGAATCACGTGTGATTTGCAACCAATATCGCACTGGATCGCGATACGTTGCCAAATTTTCTTCTTGATCCAATGCAAGTGTAATAAGCAGTGCATGCGATGTATAAATCAGATTTTGATTGTTGTTATTAATCGCTAGTATACTCGTTTTGATTCAAAGCGAAAGCCGAATATTTTCTGTCCGAAAAGCTGTAAAATTTGGCTTTCTCTCTGGTAACTCACACGAGACAAAAGTGTCATTCACATCATCCTTGTCCCAGTATTGATGCAAACAGTTGCGTAACTAAAGCGTGGCAAGACTGAAAACATGGCAGAGACCTGCAGTCTTAGGAACCCATGGTATTACAGTTACATGACCAGATAGGTACTGTTACTGTACTGTCCTCCATGATTTATTTCATTTCCTGGGCCAGTTGACCCAAAGTGTGTCATGTTTGACATAAGTTGGTGGGTAAAACAATTTCGAAAAGTACGTTTGAAAGTGAACATGAATAAAATTCATGAAACTCCACCACCAGGGGTGAGAAATAAAAAGTGCAAAAAAAATTTTAAATGACAAACTATACCTATCTTGTGTATGATAATGAAATATATAAACATAGAAACATAAATAGTATGAATAATAATAAACATAAAATATAATAAAGATAAATAAATGCATTATATGGAACCCGGGGTAGAACAGAACCCCTTCATTGTTTCACCCAGTTTGTTGAACAAATTAATGGAAACTTCTGGAATTTCATAACGCACAGTACTGCACATGACTGAACTGTCCAAGTCCATGCGAGTTGGCTACTACGCACAGTTTGGAAGAGTTCCTCGTTCTCGAACATAATACTGTAGTTTCGCCGTCTTTTCTTTCCAAGTTAATTCAAATAAGTCATTATTATGTTTGTATAAGAACTGCTTTTTCGTTAATATTACTATTTGGACTGTTCATTCACGTATTGTTCTTTAGTTTCTAGCCTAACCTTACAGTAGTTCTTTGTTAACCTCTTCACTTGGGACATAATGGACCGGGACATAACGACACTCGGTTCCGTTGTGCCACAGTATAATTTGCTTATTGCCAGAGTAGAAAGTGCTGAAGAAGATGCATTTCTCATTTATGAGTTTTCTCGTTAACTTTACTTTTCCTTTGTTTAATTTTTAATAACCAATATAATGTCTGAAGTAATTTTATTGAGATTTCTTATACTTAATATAACTCGTAATATGTTAAGTATTTATAAGAAAACAATTTAACGTAGGACTGCGTAGGATTTTTTAACGTAGGGTTGCGTTCCTCCCATTGGGGTTTCAAGAAGGAATTTGATTCACACGCCAAAACGCCATAAAAAACGCTGTATGGGAGATCCTCTATATCTCGGTAACTACATAACTACTGTCTTATAAAAACATAACTAATGTCTTATTTTAGAGATAGGTAGCAACAGAAGTTACAAAAATAAATTGAAAATTGGAATTGTAGTTCAACGACTACTGAGTCGCAAAGGTGGGCAAAAATACTCAAGAATCGGTGACGCGATCCTCTATATCTCGGTAACTACATATGTTAAAAAGTTATAACATTTCAATACATCGATCGGCAATTCATACGTTGATGTATCTTTACAGACATGTCCAAATTCGATACATGATGCTTAATGTTGGTCGAGAATCCAAGAAGCTTCGAGAAACAAAAGAGAATCGCAAGTAACAAAGAGAAACCGAGAAACTTCGAGAAACAAAAGAGTCGCGTGAGTAAAGTAGTCCTACGCCTTTAACATCAGCGGCTGTTTGAAAAAGACAGTCCCCCGTCATTTTTTATTTTTAAGAATTTTCTAAGAGTGCATAAAACTTGGTTCCGTTCTGCCCAGGTTTAACAACGGTTGACCAAATCTTGAATAACAATTTATGTACTGATCATGGATTAGTTTTTAATTTCATTAGGTGTGACCAAATAAATATATTTTATAACATTGCAGTTTCAAATCTCTCTGAGTATTGTTTACCATTTTACAGTCCTCGAAACCTTAAGTATTCCATTTCGCCCCGGTTCCCCTAATAAAGCTATTAGAATAAAAATTAAAATATTTTCATAATATTTCGTATACACATGTGATCGGACCAACATATGCGAGAAACAACGGATGTACATAAAAGCATCTACAAAAAAAACACGAAATCTGTAATACAATTTAGAACAAGCGGGAGTGTTCTCCCCTAAACTTTCTCGTATACTTCCCCAAAAAGGTGCCGTTTCCCCTTCCCCCGCATGGCTAAAAAAATTCGAACCTATTGTTACATATACCAGAATCCTATGACTATCAGAAGGTTTTTCATTATAGTGATTGAAAAATATCTAGGCAAAGAATGAAATTCAAAGAGATGCGTAACGATTTTCCTCTCTTACCGGCTCAAGGACAAACTGACGTAATTCGCTACTCCGTAATGAAATTCCTCTCCGTTCTTCCAGTACGCATGCGCGTGGAGATAACGGATTCTCTTCAAAAGTAAATTATACAGACCGACAGACAGTCAACCCTTTGACGGATATGACCCAAAATTTGATACGGACCTACATTCATGACGATAAAACTGTGTATAAAATTTTATCTATCTGGCTTTTCAAGTTTTTGAGTTATAGCGTTCGCATGACCTCGAACATACAGACAGACAGACTAGACGGATTTTGTCCAACATTTGATAGAAACCTACAAATTATGTTTAAAGACCACATACCAAATTCCGTCCCCGTATCTCTAATAGTTTTCGAGTTATCGTGTTCACAGACATACAGACACACAGACAGACATAATTCCAAAATTGTGTTTTTCGGACTCAGGGAGGTCTAAAACGTGGAGATTCGTCAAAATCTCGAGTTCGAATTTTTTGACGATTACAATATTTTCTCTTTGTATACTTCGTATACGAGAAAGTAAAAAAGAGAAAAAAATGAAGATTATAAAACAATTTAGAAAAGAAATAAAATGATGTCTATAATATGTACTAAAAAATGAAAGTTAGTTATGCCATTCACTGGGATTTTCGTTTGCACATGGAATCGCTCATTTGAAAAATTTCCCAAATTTTACAAATAGAATTTTTGTTAAAGAGTAAATTTAACGCGTAATGGCCGAAAGGCCCCAATACGGGGACATAACACTTAACCACAGAAAACGAAAGGCCCCGCTGCGGTGACATGAAAAGAATTTATTTTTAATTTCATTTATTTATCATCTCTGTAGTTTTTTATCAAATATTGCAACTTATTACATCATTGATTTGTTGATCATATCATACTTTCAAAAGTTATGAAAATTAATTTCATTTATAAAATTATAAATCAACTAAATATATTGAATTTATATCTAAATAACCAGTTTAAATGTTTAGTTTAAGTTTTCATCCTTATAAACGTTTTAGAATTTCACCTAATTTCCCGTCGTCTTATGGGTGAGTATTACAAAAAAGCTTTCGGCCATTAAGGTTTAAGATGAAATTTTCAGTGTGGACACAGTCTGAAACACCTTTCGTAAAAATTGGCAGCCACACTTGTGCGGTAAATTTAATTCTTTTTAAAATTATACGGCCGTTTAAAAATTATGAATAAAAATAAGATGGGTAGATAATTTTTGAAGCTTAATAAATTGGGTAAATTTCTAGATAGCAAGTTACACCACCCAAAACATTTGCCGGTGTTCCCATAAGGTCCAGTTACGTCACTAGGTGTGAATCAACGAATTTTCCAGGCGTAATGAACCGAAGATTTTTAAAAGGGCATATTCGATTATATGGATTGTATTTGGCGTTTGTATGAGCGAATTATGTAAAAATAGCACTTTCTTTATTGAGGTCTTGTGCAGGCTTGTTATAATTAAAGTTCGCCTATTCAAGAAGCCCTTGAGCCGGTTCCATGACGCCAAACAAAACAAAATTTCACTAGAATGTAGTACAAGTGGTAAAAACCGGAAAAAAAACTGTACATAGAAACGGTGTTAAGGACGGAAAAAACTTTACATTCAGAGAGAGAATTGGATTTCGGCAGCGTTTTCAGTTAAACTAAAAAATAAATAAAAGAAATCTCAAATGAACTATTCAGTTTTGATACAGTAATAATAAAAAAAAATCTACAAATTCGCCTCAGATAATGGCATAGCTGCACTTCTGAAGAAAGTTTTAAATATTTTTCTGTTCTTTTTTTTTATTCTTTATGTATTTTTTTCGGGGGGTCACAGAGCGTATTATTTGTCTACATTCTAGCAAACTGTTTCGCTCTAATACACAGAACCGGCTCAAGGCCCTTCTGAATAGCCAAACTTCAATAATAACAATCCTGTACTTACCTACGGAAATGGTTTAAGAATATTTTTTTTAAATCAAAATTCTGAAGCAAAAATTTGAATCTAAGTTATATCAAATACGAAACATATAAATAAAACAGCTGTGTATTATGTTTTAATGTGCATGGAAAATCGTAGTTTTATTACATAAGGGCACGAAAAAAGTTGTTAAAAATATCATAGAACGAGAAAAAAAAGTCAGCTCGAATGAAAAGTTTTTTAGACGAATTTTTGTTTCAACCTACATATTTAAATACTTAATATTTGCTCTTTTCACTTTCCTGGAAGTGAATGCTATAGCATTCATTTTCACGGTGATGCAAAATGACATGAATGATATAACATTCAAATTTATAGTCCTCGCTATCATACTTTCAATTCGACATAGTCTTTATTTTTCTAATTGCTATTCCCTTTAAAATAATGGTTAACTGGTTCTTTGTGTGTTTTCGTGTTGTATTTTTTTCCTACTGCCCGCGAACGTGTGAAAAAGTGGAACTTTCTCTGATGACGTTTTCCCCCATTTCATTTTCTCGTGTAAAAAGTGCAGGAAAAGAAAGTATTGTAATAGTAAAAAAACTTTGATTTGAAGATCTTGGAAATATAAACATTTTAGACGTCACTAAATAAAAGAAGAAATTAAAAAAACATCAAGGGGGTCCCAATTGCTTAACTGCATCCATATCGGGGGAGTTTGCTGAATTTGGACCACCTGGAAATTTTTTAATGCACAGCGATAGAGAAGTAATTTTAACGAAAAACAAGTAGTGATTTTTTGTAATATATTTATCTTCAGAACAATGTTAACAATATGATTAACTTTTTATGAAATACACTTTAAACTAGGAAAGAAACTCGACGCGGGGCTATGTCTGCGAAACGGCTGCTAGAATTGAGGGGCTTAGACTTGCTTACCTTACGTAATTGTGATTTTCTGTGACTAAAGTAGCTCTATGTGACTTTTAACTCTGTAGACTATAGTGACTGTGTGACTCTATCCATATAAAATTCTTCGTGATTTTTACCAACTTTGGAACTCGACTGTCACTAAACTGTAATTACAAATTCTGAAATTATTTTTGCAATCTTCAATGTCCACCTTTCTCTGTTAAATGGAACTAAAAAACAACTCTCTATCTTTTTTGGTTGCGGAGCTATAAGCGTTTTACTTTAGCTCGAAATTCGACGTAATTCAACAATTCTTGAGTAATATTTCGCGCGATCTATGAATGAATTGCCTTAGTCCGCTCGCGCGCGATTCGATTGCTGTAACGTCATCAAAATTTTTCCTGATTTTCAACAGTTTTGCAGCTCGACTGTGACTACACCGTAATTCCTAATTTTAAAATTCTTTTTGCAATCTTCAATTTCCCTCTTTCTCTGTTAAATGAAACTAAAACCAACTACGTTTGTTGTTTGTTTGCGAAGCTATAAGCGTTTAACTTTAGCGCGAAAAGCGTCCTAATTTTTTCTTTTCCCGACACACCATACATTAGATCACTATGGAGAGACGTAAGTCTACGTCAAAAGAAATTACTGACGACTTTTGAAAACAACAAACTTTACAATTTATTTACAAATCTGAATTAAAGATTTGAATAAACTCTCCTGCATCACTGCACGGAGGAGAAAACTGCGATGCGGCAACGCACGAGCAGTGAAAAGTAAAAGAAGTTAATTTTACAGAATGAAGATTTATTTACAAGATGTTTATCATTTCATCATCATCATCGCATAGACTTGCAGCCGCCGCGATTTCATAAAATATGCAAAATTTCGTTCTAAATTAAAAGCATTTCACGCATGTCTCGTTCTTTGACTAATGCTTCATCGTCTTAAATAATATTCGAGCGAAGAGACGTCTCATTTTCTCAACCACACCCAGAAGACGACATAATACCTAGAATTACCAAACCTCAGCCTTAATCGGAGAGACACCTTCGTGTGAGAGATTCATTTTCCTCATCATCATCGTGATATACGACACTTCTTATTTTTCCACTTTCAAGAGATGTGTCATGCCAGATAACAATCTGCTTTACCTTCTTGTATGTGAAGTATATGCTACCGGTAATACATAAAAGCCGGCATTCTATAGAATACGAAGGCATTTTATAGAATGCCGAAAACTGGCCGGCAATGTTTCATAGGATTAACGTTTCACTCATGTCCTAGGCATTCTATGGAATGCCAAATGCCAAACCGGCAAAGTATGAAATACATTTCCGATTCGATTTAAATTCCCACAATGCACAATTTTATAGAATGCCGAAAACTGGCCGGCAATGTTTCATATGATTAACATTTCACTCATGTTCTAGACATTCTATGGAATGCCAAATGCCAAACCGGCAAAGTATGAAATTCATTTCCGATTCGATTTTATAAAAAATAAAATTAAGTGCAATTCAAAATAAAATTATTTTTCTTGATGCAACATAGATTCATATTCCATTTTGTTTTCTTTAATGCATAAATGCATAAATTTTCTTTTCTACGGCTTTCATTTGTCTTTACAGTTTTTGAATGAAAGTTTTTTTAATGGTGCTCTTTCATTATTTATATCAAAATAACATTTGTATTTTGGAGGAATGCATGTCTTTTAAATAACAGCCTTATCGTGATCTTTTATCATACTTTGCCTAAATAGCATTTGTCATTCTACAGAATGCCTAGGTATTATATACGAAGCCTATGGAAAGTATATGTTACCGGTAATGTATAGAACGCCAGCATTCAATAGAATACCTAGGCATTTTATAGAATACCGGACGTTTTTAGGCAAAGTATGAAATATGAGAATTATTACATACTTTCCCTATGCACTGTGCATAATACTTAGGCATTCAATAGAATGGCAAATGCTATTTAGGCAAAGTATGAAAAGATGGTCATAATAAGACCGTTATTTAAAAGACGTGCATACTTTAAAAAAAAAATGTTATTTTGAAAAAATAATGAAAGAATGCCATTAAAAAACTTTTGTTTAGAATGCGTAAAGAAAAATAAAAGTCGTAAAAAACAAAATATATGCCTTTCTTATGACAAAACAAAATGAAATATGAACCTACTTGTTGCATCAATGAAGAAAATAATTTTATTTTGAATTGCACTTAATTTTATTTCTTAAGAAAGCGAATAGATGATGTATTTCATACTTTGTCGGTTTGTCATTTGGAATTCTATAGAATACATCGGAAATGTGTGAAATGTTAATCGTTTCATACATTTCCGGCCAGTTTTCGGCATTCTATAGAATGCCGGATTTCAAACTTTGCAGGTAACATATACAATAATTCTCATATTTCATACTTTGCCTAAAAACGCCCGGCATTTTATAAAATGCCTAGGTATTCTATAGAATGCTGGCGTTTCATAAATTGTCGGTAACATATACAAAGCAAAAGTGCAGTGTTACCCCATTACAGCGTCCACCCCCTGTTCCAGGAAAATTGGCCGCTCAAAGGAGTGGCCGTTCTTAAAGGGTTTCTTGCTTGAAAGCACAAAATGCGTATTTTAACAAACCCTACTTCGTTATTTCTGATACATAGAATTTTAAGAATATTTTAAAATGAGAAGTACTTTGAAAATTCATCATTTCTTTTGAAAAAGATACAATATGAATTTGCTAAGATTTTTCAACTTTTTTCGGAGGTCAGTATTTTTTTAGTTTTATTTTTATTAGAAAAAATAAATCTCTAATCGTTTCGGCGGTAGTAGGAATGGGCAACAATATCATCTATTTTCCTAAAGCCTGTCAGGCAGAAAGTTTCATTTGCTGATCTTCGCAACCCATATCAGCAACTCCTTTGTCAGAATCCGAATTAGCGCATGAAAGGCACAAATGAGCTGTTGAATGCCAGAACACGGCAGAGACCGAAGTTTATTTTTCTCTTCAGATTCGAAAAAGAATGATTCATTTCGATATGATTTCCTGTGTTATTTTTGAGTGTATGAATTTTCTTTACTCTTCCTTTCCTTCCTTTTCTCTTTACAAAAATGTCTAAGGTCAACGAGAAAAAAGGAATGTATTTCAATGAAGTTGAACTTTCGAACAACCTCGATTTTGATATGATTTCCTGTGTTATTTTTGAGTGTATGATTTTTTTTACTCTTCCTTTC
>BGPR01000049.1:315475-345912 GCA_013235015.1 Araneus ventricosus | reverse complement strand
CCTTTTCTCTTTACAAAAAGGTTTAAGGTCAAGGAGACGAAAGGAATGTATTTCAATGAAGTTGAACTTTCGAACAACTTCGATTTTGATGTGATTTCCTGTGTTATTTTTGAGTGTATGAATTGTTTTACTCTTCCTTTCGTCCCTTTTCTCTTTACAAAAAGGTCTAAAGTCAAGGAGACAAAAAGAACGTATTTCAATGAAGTTGAGCTTTCGAACAACCTGGTCGCTCAAAGGAGATTGCGTGGCCAATAATGGTGGCTATTTTAACATTATGTCTGTGGCTCCGAGACAGATAAGAGTGGCCGCTTAGAGAAGTTTCGCTGTGTTATAATCGACAAAAGTGAGTCTGGGATTTAAACGAATCTTCACGTTTTAGACCTCCCTGAGTCCATAAAAATTGTGTCTGCCTGAAAATGGAAATATGTCTGCCTGTGAACCCAATTATTCAGAATCGCAACAAGCTAGACAGATGAAATTTAATATATTTTCTTTGAATCGAAACCTTTCGTCAAATTTTAAACAAAATCAGTCAACGGGATTTCAGTCTGTATGACCATGTCCGTTGTAGCTCAACAAAACAACAACATGGAAAGGTGAAATTTAGCATATGGTTTTTATCACTAGAAATAAATATTTGTGTCAAAATTTGGGGCAAATTTTGTTAGAGAGTTGACCCCCTTTCAGTCTCTATCTTCGCGAGATGTGAAAGGAATAACTCAAAAATCGCAATGACTTAGATAAGTAAAATATGGTATGGGGCTTTGTAAGAAAATTGTATATCTTTATTAAATATCCGATCCAATCAGTCCAAAAGAACTAGGGACAGCGGTGGCCTAGTGGTAAGGTCTCGGATTCTGCGCCGGAAGGTTCCAGGCTGGAAACACAATTCCACTGAAGATTTATGGGTCTGTTGCACGTTGAATTGTGGAGGGTCAAACATCCATCAGTGATGTGGTGCGGAAGTATGGAGAGGAAAAATTCAGCTCAGGTGTCGTCCTCGTCATCTGACCGCAGTTTCAAATGACGAGGTCCGTCTAGGGATGGCGGTTATTTCGAAAATAACCGGTTTTCGGTTTTTTTCTAATGAAAAAACAAACGCGTTGTTCGATTTTCTCCACATTTGGCACGAAAATTTCCTGAAGTCATTGAAAACGACATATGTGTAGAGATATTTATGTTTTGATTCCATTTCAAAAAGGTGGCCGTTTTAATGGTTTCATTGCGTGACGATTCAATGGTGAATCTGTCACCATTAAAATGTTTGAGTCATTTCGTTAATGGCGAGATATTTAATTTCCTTAATGCTAATGAAAGCAATATTTAATAGTATTTCTCTTAATATCATTAAAAGCAGGCAATTAATTGCAATTTTTGCGAGTACTGATGAAAGCAGAGACTTGGGCAAGTGATTCGCATTCGAAACCAGCGGGAGTGGTCTCCCCTAAACTTTCTCGTATATTTCCCATTAAAGTGTCGTTGCCCTTTCCCTCTCGTGATTAACAAGACTCGAACCTACCGTCACCCAGAATGCATTGATTATCCACGAGTTTCTTTTGGTGCGCGCCTTTGTAGAAAGGAGGGTATTAGTAGTAACGCGTGATTACGAAGGTCACGAGTAGCGCCAATACGCAATTTGGTCTTGTTAGATAAAGAAAATCTAATATGCAATTTGAACGCCTTTTCCTTGACCGATTGAAATGAAAATTGGACACAGATCTACTATTAGGGTTAGAAGATCACATACCAAATTTAATTTATCTAAGTAGTTGCGTTTAGGAGTTATCGTGTTCAGAAGCATGCGATCATACAGACAGACAGTCAACGCATTGATGGATTTAGTCCAAAATTTGATACGAACCTACATTCTTTATTTAAAACTGTGTAGCAAATTTTATCCATTCAGCTATTTAAGTTTTTGAGTTATTTTGTTCGCATGAACGCGGACAGACGGTCAGACAGACTTCCCTTGGACGGATGTTATCCAAATTTTGATAGAAACCTATAAATTATGTGTAAAGATAACATACTAAATTTCATATGGCTCTAGCTATAAGAGTTATCGTGTTCACAGACAGACAGACACAATTCCAAAATTGTATTTTTTGGACTCGGGGGGTATAAAACGTGGACATTCGTCAAAATCTCGAGTTCGAATTTTTTGACGATTAAAATACTTTCTCTTTGTATACTTCGTATACGAGAAAGTAAACAAGTAATATAAAAAAAAAATTTTTAAAGTCAATTTCTACTTAAGTCAACAAAGAAAAATTTTATTTTAGAAATTTTTTTCTCCCATATAAAACTAAAATTAATTAATTAAATTTAATTAATGAATTAATATTTGAAAAAACTGTATTAACATCAAGTGTCAACCACTACAAGTTTTAAAAAATGTATTTGAACTTGAGTGGATGAATAAAAAATAATTTAATAACGACTGAAATTTTGAACCAGAAAACAAAGGATATTAGATCTAGAAGCTGGCGAACCTAGCTCCATCTATCGAGAAAAATTCGAACCAAACGACTCAAGGCGACATATGCTTTCTCCCATATAAAACTAAATTTAATAAATTAAATTTAATTAATGAATTAATATTTGAAAAAAACTGTATTAACATCAAGTGTCATCCACTACAAGTTTAAAAAATGTATTTGAACTTGAGTGGACGAATAAAAAGTATTTTATAACGATTGAATCTTGAAAATTCCCTTTGTCGCCAAAGTCGCCAACTTTGCAGCCAAGTCGCCAAAATGGTCGCCAAGTTTAGCATCTTAATTAATAGTCTAGCACTTTAATTAATGAATTAATATTTGAAAAACTGTATTAACATCAAGTGTCATCCACTACAAATTTTTAAAAATGTATTTGAACTTGAGTGGATGAATAAAAAGTATTTTATTAACGATTGAAATTTGTTCAAGATATATAAATAAATATATATAGGGAGAGTATGAACTAATAGTAGGAATTGAAAAAACAATGTCTAAATCTTTAAAGGCAACGTTGAAGAGTAGATCTTCAACTTTTTTTTTCCGGACGCGAGGTCTAATGTTCACGGAACTGCGAATGTAAAATGCTCAACAGGTTGAAATAAATTGGCGAAGGGAAAGCCGAGGCCACCGTAAAGCAGAATCGCATCTTGAATGGCGAAAAACAATTCGTGCGCTTTTCTTCGGTGGGGCTGGCTCGCGTCCAAGTAACAACAAAACCCGGCTCATTCTTATTGTGGAGGCTCTTCTTCGTGCATAATCCCATTTCCACCGCACCTCCGCGGGGCTTCGGAAACCTCTCTTTCCCTCCCCACCCACCGTGTTGACAGAAAAGTTGTTTTCGCATCTGTTGCTCTTCCACACAACCGTTGTCTCAGACAGGGGATGTAGTATTTCGCTTCAGGTGAGTCAAAATGTCAATGATTGGATCGTGTAGCTGTGTGACGTGCGGATTGCAGAGATCTAATATACCTACACTTCTGGCACAGAGTTTCTTAAGTCCTGTTCCCGTGGTTCGTGCTTCGATGTTACTTGCTAATGCCCGGTGCACACTAGCCGATTCGTGTGGTTGAGGCTATAAAAATAACAATAGTAACCCCCATTCCCCCGTCTTCCCAACTGGTTTAGATTTCCCTCATCTGCAATTAGATGCTGCTTGTTAACCCTTCAACCGGCTGGAACGTAGAAAGTCGCTCTCTGATGACTATTCTAAAACCGGCTCCGTCGCAAAAAGTCGTTCTTCGATTATTACTCTTAAACCGGCTCCGGCGTAGAAAGTTGCTCTCTGTTTATTACTCGAAAACCGGCTCCGAAACATTTGCGTTCGCCATTTAGCTACATAACACCACAGCAAACCCCCGAACTCGGCGCCTAAACCATTTAGCTACAGAGAGGCCGTTTTCAAAGCATTCAGCTGAAATATTTTTGCCGTTCAAAGGGTTAATCATCAGCTACACAGATGTACACAAATGAATCCAGATGTGCCTGCAGTCCCTTTGCTCCTCACTGAACGTGTTCCTCTTCTTGCCAAGTATTCTTGTGTAGTACATGGTAACTTTTGATACGAGATGTATCGTTCTGCAGAGTCTTTTTGTTTGAATGTTTTAATGTTCTAATTGATGAGTTCATTTTGCATAATATACCTCGTTAAAATATGAAATAAATGTTTATTGATAGACCTCTTGCCTGGAGTATCATTTGCAACTTGCTGATCTGAGTCAATGGTGAAGTAGGGTATTTTTGAGGTATCCTCTAGCCCCGTCATCAGAAATTCAAAAATAGATGCAAAAGCAATGCGTATCAATCGATAAGCGCAGACAATCTGCAACTTGCCATCGTAACACGGTAAAAATCCCGTTTTCGCATCTGTTGCTCTTCCACACAACCGTTGTCTCAGACAGGGGATGTAGTATTTCGCTTCAGGTGAGTCAAAATGTCAATGATTGAATCAGGTAGCGGTGTGACGTACGGATTGCAGAGATCTGATATACATATACTTCTGGCACAGAGTTTCTTAAGTTCTGTTCCCGTGGTTAGTGTTTCGATGTTACTTGCTAATGCCCGGTGCACACTAGCCGATTCGTGTCGTTGAGGCTATAAAAATAACAATAATAACACCCATTCCCCCTGTGTGTCTCCACAGGGGATATGTGGGTTACTATTATTATTTTGATAGCTTCAATGACGCGAATCGGCTAGTGTGCACCGGGCCTAAAAGTATGCCTTATTTCCCATCGTGGGACCGCAAAGAGTCACTGTTGCTCGAGGGCTTGTGGGGTGGCTCGAACCTTCAGGAGAAATGTTGGTAAATGCGCGGAATCAAAGAAAGCTAGTCGACAGACGGAGACCTCAGTATAGTTCCTACGGGTTTTCTTTCTTTCTTTACCCACGGCGACCGGCCTACAAGTAAGGCCCAGTGCACATCAGCCGATTTGTGTTGTTGAGCAGTAAAATATAACAATAGTAACCCACGTGCCCCCTTTGTGTCTCCACAGGGGGAATGGGGGTTCCTATTGTTATATTTTACTGCTCAACGACACAAATCGGCTGGTGTCCACCGGGTCTAAGAGTGCGAGACACAACAAGGACCGCCGGAGAAAGAGAACCAACCTCAGTCTCCAGAGGCATCCCGATCACCCAGCCCCTTAGACAGCATTTATTGAGTTTTAAAAGACTGGTACAAAAACGCCAGGCTGGGCGTAAACTAAGGATTCATAGCAATTAGGTTTTAACATAGATGGACAAAAATATACAATTATAATAAACCTTCCCCTGTCTGGTGCAAGAGCCAAGAAAGCACTTTATACTTAAGCCAAAAACAAAAACAAACATTAAAAGCAAACAAAACTAAACACCAAAACAAACTGAAACATGTATACAACGGCCCGTGAGTAAGGGGCAGAGGTCCTAAGACCCCAAAAGTCCCAAAAGATCAGCAACGCAAACAGCAACAACCACAGGACATGTAAATATCAACAGCAAATAAGAGGTAGTTTGATTCCTAAGGACATTGAAATAAAGGTTCCTCAAAATACGGGAAGTCCGAGCTCCTTTATCAAAGATAAGGGAAATTCACTTTCCCCCTCAAAAACTACAATGTCAGCTGGCATTGTCCGAATTGTAAGAAAGCTCACCTCTTCCCCAAACACATATGGGGGAGCCACTCCAACGAAGAAAGCACGCGCCGCGGGTGTGAAATCAGTCACACTTAACAAAAGGGGGTGGAAATTTCAGAGTGACATTCGGACGTTCCGGACGGCTATCGTCTTTTGCTTGAAGGGACGTATGGAACGGTCCCGTATAGATAGAGTTAGAGGCAAGTAGATAAATAAGAGGTAGTTCCTACGGGCTGTTGTAGATTGTGTATGGTTCGAGGGAATGATGCGTCTGATCGATGCGTCGTCGAAAAACTGATTGTGGGAACAGGGCTTCAAATTGTTAGTCATGCCTTTTCGTATGTGGTCGCTTCGAAAAATATTGGGTTCGAAAGTAAAAATGTTAATGGGTAATTTTATTTAAATTTTTATTTAAAAAGTTCAACACATGTCAAAGTAAGCTCAGACTCCAGCTCTTCCATCAAGTGTCCGTAAGTTTTTCAAGCAAGAGAGACTTCGTAATTTAAATCAAAATTATCTTTGAAACAGCTGTTTTAGAATTCACTTTTATTTAGAGGATTCCGTACGCTTGACGAAACGCAGAATTCTCTAAATTTAAGTGCATTCTAGGTAGAATTACCATACGTCCGGACAGTTCGAATTTCAAGCTGACGTCCGGACTAGTGTCTGGATCTTTAAAATGTCCGGATTTAAGTTAGTGAATGTGGCGAGCGAGAAATTTGGTTGTAATGTAGAAAATCTGACCTATTCGAAAAAGCTAACGTCATTCCGCCAATGAAAGAGATTTAATTGTTTGCACTTTTTACATCCATTGTTGATGAATGTGGATGAGCCTCCTTATCCAGGCCCCAGTTCCATCCATTGTTGATGAGAAAGTGGATGAGCCTCCTTATCCGGGACTCAGTTCCCTCCATTATTAATGAGAAAGTGGATGAGCCTCCTTATCCAGGCCTCAGTTCAAACGGAAAATTAAAAGTTTTGGCACTTTTGTTTTAATTCTCTCCTTGATTACTTTAATTTTGAATTACCAAGCATTAATAAAAATTGTATCTTCTTTGAATTCTGACGCCTTAAATGTTTTTTTCACTTCTTCAAACTCTGTGCTAGTGTCATGAAAGAGGGTCGTAGGCAACTTTCAGAATTCATACTATACTTTAACCCCTCCTCCAACCCCCTGCGGTATGTCCGGATTTTAGCTAAAATAAATTATCGTAACCATAATTCTAAGTGATCCCTTTTCGAAAACAACTTCTTCAGGGTCCGAAGCGCGCAGACGAGTGATCCCCCTCGTTATTTTGTTCTTTGACGAGGCGAGCGACCGATATGACGTGACTCAGCCCAAACGGAGCTATTTTTAGACAGTCTCCTATCGACCAACGAAATCTGCCTCATCTCGCTCTAACAAATTCCCATAGAAACGCTGCCGTTACCTGGGGAGGGGGGGGGGCGCTTCTCCGAAGACCCACGCGAACAGTCATCCCACTTCTTCACTAGACGGTTAACAGTGTCAAAGGAGTTGAATTTTTAATACGCTTCAGAGATGATACAGGTATAGTTGTCACCGACCTAAGGATATCCCTATAAAACACTATTCCGACATCACTATCTTGCTTTAACCTTCTGAGTTGCGTATTTTTTAAATTACTATTTAGTTGCAACCTTTGAAAAAGAGGCCTCGGTGGCTTGGTGATAAGAAGTCGGCCTCGGAGCCGGAGGGTTCCACTGAAGATCCGTCGTGTATAGGGCCCGTTCCGCGTTAAATCATACGTAGGGGGTCAAACGTCCTTCCGCGGTTTATCCTTGGGCCTTTCGAAATTATACTTTTAGTGATGAACATATGAATGTTCCTCTCTCCCCCTTCAAAAAGGTTTTATGAACTATTCTCAAGCAAACAATAAGGTAAAATCCTTGTTTGTGGGTATCTTGAATTACCTTTCCATCTGTATTTTATATTTATGTATATAGGGTTTTGTAGCGATCATATGTGTGCAAGTAAGCTTTTAAGTGTTAATTTTTATATTTGTACTTTTGTATTAATTTCTTTTTTCCCTTCTCTTTTTTGCCACATATGTAATGTTTTTTTTTAAATAGAAAGACACCTATTCAACTGTTTAACCCTTTGCGGAGCAGTGTTCCAGCTGATGGGCACCTAATTTCGCTCGCTTCTCAACCGTTTAATTCAACTATAAATGGAAAATAATAGATTTAGGATAGAGCTAATAGTACTCCTTTTAGAATGTATACAGCAGCCTTATGAAATTTCGTTCCGGAATAGGAATTATTAGAGATAAAGTTTGGGAAAATTACTTAACTCAGAGATAAGAAGTTTGTTCAGTTCTGGACGTTTACAATTTTAGCAAATTAACTCGGAAATTTTCCTCCAACATTCTAGAAGTTTTTATCTATGATTATCTGTAATATTCAACAATATTTTTTGAGTGTATTAAGGTGGCTGTGTCTAAGGGTGTTCCCATATGAGGAGGGTTATCCCAAAGCGGTACGACCTTCCCCCCTCGGAAAAAGGTAAATTTTTTTAATATTTTTTTGTAGATTCTATGTCTAGACAATAAACTAAACCCATCCGTGATATTTTTTCATCATATTTCAAAAAAAAATGTAATGCCTTGCGCCGCAAAGGGTTAAAGAATCAGCCACTCTGATTCCAGGTGCAGGAGTATGAAGTGGTGTTCTGAGAGTGTATGGTGGTAGATGCTCAGTGTGGAGGCCTCTCAAACCTCTTTCCTTGACATTTGCATTTTCATCTTGCATCTTGCCATGAGGCGGCAGGTGAATTTTTCCGTGCAAGATGCTAAGATGGTGCGAAGGTAATAATGCGCTCGCACTGTTGGTCAAGGTATTTATAAGAGTACATTTTTCAATTCCGTCGTAGAGACAGAGAGAGAGAGCACCAACGCAGTATAAGCCAACTCACCTTAGTGAAGTATGAGCCTCTGTGGTTGGATCTACAGCAGTACAACAGACGGTGTTGGCCATCTCGCCTAAGCAGAGTACGAGCCTTCTCGACTGGTTTAGATTTCCCTCATCTGCAATTAGATGCTGCTTGTTAATCATCAGCTACACAGAATCCAGATGTGCCTGTAGTCCCTTTGCTCCTCAGTGAACGTGTTCCTCTTTTTGCCAAGTATTCTTGTGTACATGGTAACTTTTGATACGAGATGTATCGTTCTGCAGATTCTTTTTGTTTGAATGTTTTAATGTTATAATTGACGAGTTCATTTTGCACAATATACCTTGTTAAAATATGAAATAAATGTTTATTGATGGACCTTTTGCCTGGAGTATCATTTGCAACTTGCTGATCTGAGTCAATGATGAAGTAGAGTATTTTTGAGGTATCCTCTAGCCCCGTCATCAGAAATTGAAAAATAGATGCAAAAACAATGCGTAACAATCAATAAGCGTAGACAATCTGCAACTTGCCATCGTAACACGGTAAAAATCCCGAACAAACTTGGTATGCAGAAACAACAACCGGAAATTATGGAAATATCAATTCTTTTATGAAGAACATCCCGCTTTTGTGGTATGGAAGTTTCGAGAGGGGGATGCCAGCTCAGGTGTCGTCCTCGTCATCTGACCGCGGTTCAAAATTACGAGGTCCGTCCCTAAATAGCCCTCGTGTTGCTTCAAAACGGGACGTTAATATATAACCTAACCTAACCTAACCTAACCGTCCCAAAATAGCTTTTGTGTTGCTTCAAAACGGGACGTTAATATATCTACACTAAACTAAGCAACGTTTGAAAACATGTTCAAATACATTGAACCAATCGATTTGTTATTTACATGCAAAGCTTTATTAGTATAATATGATTCAACCTTTTTACGTCCTAATTAAATGCATTAGTTTGCGAAAATCGCAGGATCCAGTAAAACAGCTGGCAACCCGCGGAAATTGCGGGATAAGCGTTGATCGCCGCGGGAATCAAATACGATTCATACCTACTATTTAATCAGATGACCCCACCTGTACTGTAATTAAGGGGTCTATTCTGGTACCCTCGGTTGGGTTGGGAGTTGGGTTGGGTTCCACACGTTAACAACGGAACCCAACCCAACTCCCAACCCAACCGGTGGTACCAGAATAGACCCCGTAATGTTGGTAATAGCTGGAAGTCAGTAGAGAAATAAATTAAATTTAAAAAAATATATAAGAAAGGCGCAGTTCGCAGTATCTTTAATACAATTGTACCATCCTGCTCGCTATGTTCCGGGCTGGCCGTCCCGCTGGAGCCGAGACGTGGTTCTGAGCTGTTTCGCTGGGACTAATGTGCTTCACCAAAGGAAGCGAAGTGAAAGGACCTGGGAGTTTTCCGCCGAGAAATTTGTCGTGGTATGTGTCTCTACCGGAGCGATTACTTTTCAAAGTTGGTCTGGGACGCTGTATTTAAATTTCAGGATATCAGCAAGATGCTAATTATATGTAACAGAGCCGATATAGAATTGATTTTGGGTGATTTTAGTTTTTGTAACTCACGAAATATTTTATTCTTCTAAATTTGTTTTTATGCTAAATGTTAACGTCTTGCGTCTGTAAATATATGTCTTATAAATCTGTAAAAGCACAGCTTTTATTTCTAAGACATTATATAATATTTACACATAGTAGTATAATGGTTACATAATAGATAAATCAGAACCTACCACAGACCTACATGCGATAAACTTGCGATTTATCTATTCTGTAACTTTTATACTACTCTGTGTAAATATTGTATTAAAGAGATTGATAATTAAATTACATATTTATACGAAATACTTGTTTTATGATTTCATCCAGACGTTCCTACAAAATAAAATAATCAAGGGATACGGGAGAAATAGAAGTTTTTTAAATCGCTGTTCTTAAACATAGATTCTCTCTAATGCGGTTCCAAAATTAGAAAATTTCCCGAACAACACGGAGAACAATAAACATTAACGTGCGTGCGCGATGAAGAAACATCTTATTTAAATTTAGGAAGATAACAGAATCTCTAATAATTATGAAAGTTGTCGTTCAACTTATAGTTACTAAATTTGGAGCAAGAATATCTTGAAGAAAGTCAGTGTGCTTGTCAGAGATATTCTTTTGGGAAATGTTCGTTAATATTTTTAGTAGTTTAATTCGAGCGAAATTTTGATATTTTTACATATTTTTTGTTTGGCATTTTGTATAAGCTTATATTATTTTTATTCCTAGAGTTGCAAATTCAATCTATATATATATATAATATATATATTCAGTTAAAAACATCAATTAGCAATTTACACAAAACATGCATTATATTTACAATATATATAAATATTAAGATGAAATTAAATCAAAATTACCCTATCCATAATAATATATACGAAGTACTAAAGAAAATTTGTCTAAAAACTATTAATACTTGAAAAAGTCAACCTTATTTGGAATTCCAACAATCAAATGTCAACCAGCTTGGAGACTGATTTGTCACATGAAATCTAGATTTTGTGGCACTAACCCTCTGTGAAGCCAGTTGTTGGAAAAAGAAAAAGGGGAATGAATACCAAATTCATCTCAAGATAAGAAAAAAGAAAGAAAAAATCGTACTCTTATACCTACATATCAAAGATTTATATATAATCACACCAATATACAACATACCAATTCAACTTAACCCTAAGATGGGAAAATACTATTTTTGATTTAAGCGTTTTAATACTACTATAAAACATTATAAGTAATATTAAATTTTAATCAAATCTAACCAGTTTATAATAATATATATTATTATATTATAATGTCCTTATATATCAATGTCATGAAAATCAATAAATGTTGAAATAAAATGGAGAGACTAGTTAATCGGTAAAAGCGTATAGATGCTCATCAGGGTAAGTAAAATCTATACGAACCACTAAAACATTATTGAAATCATAATGTTTTCTGCGAACAGTGCTGGCATAAAGCTAAAAACAATGTCCTTTACCCCGAACATTATGATAAACCAAGAATTCGAATGAAATACCAAATATTAAAAATAATTTTACGAACCTAAAACTGAGAGATGCAGCCAACGGGAGACGTGACAAAGGAATGAACCTAACGCGCCATGTAAGGTCCGGATGTTTACGAAATATCAAGTTACTTTCTTTTGAGCCAAACTTCTAAGGTTGGGGGAGTTTCGATGAAGATTAAGAAACCGATGGGAACAAAGATGAAAGCGATTAACATTGAGAAAACGATGAAGATTAAAGATATGATGATAAAAAGGAAAAGAGTGTATTAAAAATTAAGGTGTATTTAAAAATTAAGGTATGATGATAAAAAAGGAAAGGAGTGTATTTAAAGGAAAGTATTTTTTTTATATATATATTCCCCTTTCGTTTATTTTCTCTCTATAAGAACTCTCGGCTTTTTCTCTTACCGCAGATTTTTTACTTGACATTTTGTTTTATGACTGTTATATTGTATATGTTGCTTTTACAATTCTGCTATGATTGTTTCTTATTTGTTTTATATATATATATATAATGCCAGCTTTGTTGTCGGAAATTTTTTTCTAATTTTTTATGTTTTACCTTTGCAACTTTTAGGTAGATTCCTTATAGGAACTCCACCTATTGCAATGGTTCTCATGACACGACTTCCGGAAAATTTCTACAAATCTTCACCGATCATGACCCCTAGAACCCAAAACCACCCTTCGTTAAAAAGTTATATATATAACGTTTTTTCCCATGTTATCTTGTGAATACGATAACGGGAGTAATTTTGATTTCATTTTAACCCACTTAGAATATGTTGTAAGGATAGTAAAAATCTCGGTCGAGTTCGCAGATGGGCTATCCAGCTCAAAAGGGGTGGAAATGATGGGGGGTTGAAATTTTCATTTCTCCATAATTTCTTTACAATTCAAAACGGAAAGAAAATTCAAATTAGGCGATTATGTGTTGGAATATTAAAAAAAATGATCAACGTACTGACCAATAATGCTAGCATAACCTTTTGAGTAGAATGATAAAATCTTAATATAGTGAAAAACTAAATGTCATGAAAACAGAATCACGACGTAAATATTGCAATATGTGGAAGCAACAAAGTCATTGGCTATGTCTACATTGATCAATATGTAATATTTCATTACTCTTGTAACATTAACGTAAAGGAATCTACCTTGCCTTCCTGCTCGAAGAAAGGGATTTTTTTTATTGGCAATAAAGAAGGAAAG
This sequence comes from Araneus ventricosus, assembly GCA_013235015.1. NCBI lineage: Eukaryota > Metazoa > Arthropoda > Arachnida > Araneae > Araneidae > Araneus > Araneus ventricosus. The sequence goes on along the minus strand of BGPR01000049.1, from coordinate 333,102 downwards.
ATGAGATAAATCTTAAATTTAGTTCATTTATAAATACAACTGTTAATTTCCTGTAATATAATCTGATATATAAAAATATTTACTGCTGTTTTCGCTTGAAAGTTTACTTTCTCATTTAAATGAATCGTAGATCGTAGAAACCATATGAGTCAATATTAATAAAATGCTGGGAGCTTTTAAAATAACTGATTAATTTTTTTAATTCAACGATTTAAATTTTTTCTTATTTCTTGGTAATTCTCTGGACCTATGATGCGACTTTGACTCTTGTCGTTCTTTCAGTCAATACGTAAATACTCCTACAGAAGGTGAAAACAGAATAAATGTAATTATGAAATAGAAATTGACTCATGTGGTTTTTGTAGTCAAAAATTCAATTGAATTGAATTTTTTTGTTGACTCTATAAACAAAAGCCCTCTAGAATAATAAATAACTCATAAAACATATCTGGTATACATAAAGTGACCATTTATTTTTTCCTTATAAACGGGACATTTTAAAATGTTTAAATGATGATATGTGAATTCAAGAAAACACATATTTCTTCAGTTTTTATGTATTAATGAAAAGAACAGGAATAAAAACTTAAAAATAAATAATTCATATGATCTAGCATTTTTCTGAAGAAGATATTTTTGCTTCAGTACATGTGGGGTTGATTTAAAAAAAGATTGGAATTATTGACAGGATTTATTAAAACTTATTTTGAAAATTAACGTTGTTTTATAAATTGCGACTTGATACTGTGTTTTCTAGCTCTTCCACATCTTAATCATAAGAAAAAAGACCCTTTCCACGGGTGAATTGGTACGAGACAGACATAGAATGAATTCAATAACTATACGAAAGTTCGAATGATTTAAATTATTGGCGTGAAAGTGTTTGAACAGTTCCACCCTACGCCTTTCGGCTTAAATATTCCCAGTGTTTCATTCTGTCACTTCATGCGGTGTGATGTAGTTAGAACTAAGGGCGGGATAGGAGGCTTCTGACCAACTTACACATGTGTGACACCTATTGCGCAAACTCCGTCATCGTCAGGATAGTAGACATCAGAGTTGCCATATTGGCCTTTTTTAAGGCCAAATTATGGAAATTTGGCCTTTTTTCAAAGCCGTTGGCCTTAGGAATTTTCATTTGGCCTTAAATTCAATTTTGGCCTTTTTTGACTTTATTTTCGTTAAAGTCTTTTCGAGCAATTTTTAATTACTTATTCTATAGTTTTTAATAAATTTTTGATATTATACATTTCAGGTAATATATAAGAGCTGTCAAATGAAATAGCTCCTGAATAGAACAGAACGCCGTCCCTTACCCTCGTACCCATGACCAGATCGATCACTGAACGGTTTGATGGGCAAGTCACGAGAATTTTATTTAAGAAAAAGAAAAACAAAATAAACAAAAAGAAGGGAATATATACACTATGTACAGCACATGCATTTTCACTTTTACACTATTAGTTCGTAATAGTCTTCTTTTCTTTAGATGTTGAAATACCTTTCTTTTATTTGAAGGGGAAATGTCCGGTAATTGAGCTACTTAGTTCAGCTCGCTGGGAAGTTGAAGGCTAGGCAGGCGGAAAAGATCTTTGTTTCCGCTAATGAATTTGATAATCCCACGAATTCTCTGCCTGGAGACGAGGTTATTGGCGACATTTTTCAGCCATTCTTGATCGAAGTTTGGCGCTGGCTTCCTCATATGCCAAGACACTGTATAAATACACTCCGTGGCATAGTGAAGTGCCGTGCCAATTCCACAAACAAAGATGTTTTAAATTTCTTTCACTTAAATTTTAGTTTAATAATAGGGCATTGAACATATGCCTATCAAGTGGGACTCGTTTTCATGAAATATAGCCTTTTTTTCTGATATCAAATGAGGTTTTCAGTCAATTTCTCAAATTTGGCCTTTTTTGGCCTTATTTTTTAAGAAGGTTTGGCCTTATTTTGCTACTTTGATCTGCCAACCCTGGTAGACAGCACCGTCGGAGTTTTTGGTCTTTGGCGCCTTCTTATTTGAAATTGTTATCGTGGGTGGTTCTCTTTCTGAAAACGAGACATTTGGGGGTCCCGAAGCTGTGCTTTGGGACAAGGGGACAGGCTACCTGAAAACGGGACTGTCCCGTTCAAAACGGGACTATGGTCACATTAGGTATGCCCCCATCTCCGATGATGAATGATTATAGTTGTTGTTCTTTTCTTTTGCTGATCAGTATGTTTCAATCTAGCTTATAAGTTGCTATATTAATTCAATTTCAATAGTTTCCTTTTACATTAAAATTTAGATCAGGCGACAAACCTGTAACTGTAAAAGTACATAGGCATAATTATCAGCATGGATACAAGATTCCTAAAATAGTTGAAGTTAAGTGACTTTCACCATTTAAAGTTACCTTGCTCAAGTTTTCGTGAAATGCAAGTTAGGTATGGGAGATATGATTGAACCAAAAAGTGACTAATATTTCCAACGAATTCCTGATGGTGATAAGAGCGAAAGAATGGTAATTTCTTTTCCATTTCTGAACAATGTGGCTGTCTTCTGATCAGGGTTGAAAATTTCGAGGGTCATTCCCTCGTGTAACTTCAAATGAAATACATTTATTCAGAAGAAGATAATCGTTATTTTTAGAGTTATTACCAATGATTTCTCTTTTAGAAACGGAAGAACAAATCTTCTACTTTAAATCATATTCATTCTCAAATGTTAGCAACTGTCTGCCTAACAATTAGTAGCACTTAGTATCATATCCCTGTATCTTTTCATTTTAACTTTTTAAGCCCGAGATAACATTTTTCTTTTAGCTCCTTTAAAACCAGCACTTGTTGGGTGGAAACAACATGAATTGGACTCTCCCAACCTGGGTGATCATTTTCCCCACCTCCTTCTATAACCTTCCTTTAAGGTGTTAAGGCAGGCAAGGATAATTGTACCCCCTACCGCCCTTTTCTCCTAAGCGATCTCAGAATCTCACGACCCCTTAGAAGAAGCCAACCGCCTCAGACCGGCCTTCCTCGCTGTTAAGAGGAAATTTTTAGACCGCCCGGGACCGCCTCGCTCGGTATGAGAGGGTTGAATACCGGTCACCTCAATAAACTCTCCAGAGTACCACACTGTACCAGTGAAAGGATGTTTGACCCCTACGTATTTAATTTGTATCAGATCTACGGAAGAGTTAGTGGCGTAGCGAGGTGACTGGTGTCCGAATATATGATTTTGACGTAGACTTACGTCTCTCCATAGTGACCTAATGGTGTGTCGGGGAAGGAAAAAATTATGTCGAATTTCGTGTTAAAGTTAAACGCTTATAGCTCCGCAACCAAATAACATAGAGAATTGGTCTTAGTTTCGTTTAACAGAAAAAGATAAACATTGACGATTGCAAAAAGAATTTTAGAATCTGGAATGACGGTTTTGTCACAGTCGAGCTGCAAAGTTGGTAAAAATCACGAAGAATTTTGATGACGCCACAGCGACCGATGCGCGAGCGGTATATTAACTGGATTTTAACAGATTAATAATTAATTCATTTCAGATTAATTAATTCATTCGGATTAATTCATTTAACAGAGAAAGGTCATAGAGCATAGGCCAAAGTCACATAGAACTACTTTAGTCACAGAAATTCACAGTTGAGTAATCGATTAATTAACTGTCCTTAATTAATTATTATTAACAATTGTTGATTTAATTGGGCTGTCCTTTCCATATATTTAATTGAGTTGAGTTGGTTTTAGTTTCATTTAACAGAGAAAGTTCATTGGTCAAAGTCACATAGAGCTACTTTAGTCACAGAAATTCACAGTTGAGTAATCGATTAATTAACTGTTCTTAATTAATTATTATTAACAATTGTTGATTTAATTGAACTGTCATTTCCATAGATTTAATTGAGTTGAGTTCATTTTAGTTTCATTTAACATAGAAAGGTAATTGTGCAAAGTCACATAGAGCTACTTTAGTCAGAAAAATTCACAGTTGAGTAATCGATTAATTAACTGTTCTTAATTAATTATTATTAACAATTGTTGATTTAATTGAACTGTCCTTTCCATCGATTTAATTGAGTTGAGTTGGTTTTAGTTTCATTTAACAGAGAAATGTCATTGGTCAAAGTCACATAGAGCTACTTGAGTCACAGAAAGTCACAGTTGACTAAAGTAAGTAAGTCTACGCCCCTCAATCCCTGCGGCCGTTTCGCAGAGACAGCCTCCCGTCGAATTTTTTTCGTCACAGTCGTCATAAGTGATTTATTAAGATAAAATTGTTCCCTGAGCGTGGCCTTATTTTTTCTATCCCACATAACATTTCACTTTAAAAAGTGACATAAACGAGCCAATGTTTTGTCCCTTATTTCGCACTTTAAGAGTGGCACCCATTGCATCTGTACCCTCATGCACCCAGGTCGTTACGCCACTGGGAAGAGTCAGGTCTTCGGTACAAACGGATCTCGAACCCGCGACTCCGAGATCGCGAAGAGACTCTGCCTCCAGATCTTCGTAAGTACATAGTGCGGTTGGGAACATAAGATGTTTTAGGGGTCTATTCTGGTACTCCCGGTTGGGTTGGTCCCGGTCACTTTTTTCGGCCGTTAACAACGGAAAAAGTGACGTCTCCCAACCCAACCTGGGTACCAGAATAGACCCCTTAGACTCTGGGTATATTCTTGTATCCCCGGTTGGGTTGGGAGTTGGGTTGGGTTCCGTTGTTAACTTGCGGAACCCAACCGGGGTACCAGAATAGACCCCCTCTGCCTTCGGACCGTCGTAGGTGCATAGTGCGGTTGGGAACATGAGATGTTTTAGGGTCTATTCTGGTACTCCCGGTTGGATTGGGAGTTGGGGTGGGTTCCGTTGTTTACGGGCCGCACCCCACCCCAACCGGGGGTACCAGAATAAACCCCTTAGACTCTTCCTCCAGACCGTCGTAGGTACATAGTGCGGTTGGGAACATAAGATGTTTTATGTTTGGATTCAAGTCAACCCCAGCATAAGAAGAAAGCTTTGATCGACCTATAACATTCGCAAAGTTCCATTCCAGTCAAGACCTCACCGAGGGGGGAGTGAGATTGACCCCCTCCAAGGAGTATGCAGAGGTGTCGGGTACTAAAATGTTGTTAACTCTTTGCGGACAGGTAACTGCGTATAGAGTGCGCCAGTGGGTATGCACCTTAAGCTGAATAAAAACTATCGGAGGTGGAGAGCTCGCCACCACTCTAACCTCGTATTAATATTCCTCCTACTTGCTCCGATAGTTTCCACTGACATTGAATCAGTCAGTTCGGTCTGATCGAGCTTGAAAGTGCATGTTATACTCTCCATAACCCAACCTGATTATCACGAAATGGCGGGAAATTATCGCTACTTAGCAATATTTGTCTTTTTGGAAGAATTAAGTAATAAAATACCAGCTGAGGGCGAATCAGATGCATTATATCTCGATGGAGAAGTTATTGAGTACAGTGACCAAGGGGTCTATTCTGGTACCCACGGTTCGGTTGGGAGTTGCGTTGGGTTCCGCACGTTAACAACAGAACCCAACCAAACTGGGGGTACCAGAATAGACTCCAAAGAGACTGGTTCTGAGATTGACGTGGAGGACAATCCAGTTCAGGAAGAATATAGTAACACAAACTCGGAACACAAATGCCATCCATTCATTCAACTTCTAATCTTATTATACCATAAAAATTGAGGTTGTGTATAATTTTAAAAAAGCGTAGAGTTTGAAAAAACGGGATGGCGCATTAAGTGCGCCAACCTGATTCGAGCGTTCTAAAATGTCACCTGTCCGCAAAGGATTAGAAAGCAAAAGTTACGATCTGCTGTGAAAATAAAGTTAAATAATAAGCCACCTGTGGATGATTAAAATTTACGAATTGTTGGTTATTGAGCATGGAGATAAATAGCAACTGCACTGCACCTTGCTGGCGGGTGATTGGGCCAGACAAGCATACATTTTTTATATACGAGGATATAAAATTAGCTAAATTTTTGTGTAAGAAAAAAAATCTGAAGGTAGTTTTTCCGGGGGAAAGGAGGATCAAAGGGGGAAGAAAAATGAACAGAAATGTGGTACGTATTGGGAAGGGAGAATCAGCTTGGCAACTCTGCCAGGGGCGCAGGATTAGTGGCGTAGCCAGGGTAAGTGGCGTCCAGGTAATCAGTGGCGGCAAGTCAGAAGGAGTATTTTTATTTCATTTTAGCTGCCTATAAATGAGAATTATTAAAAGCAATACTGTCCGGGAAAGTTAGCTAAGTTTGTAACTAAATGTTTAAGTTTTATTGTCTACCTCTATACTCCCGGGTACTTGTAGATGTCTATAAATTTTTTGCCTTCCCTACCCTACTTTTTCACCCCAGTAGTCACCATTGTGGATAATAATGATTTTCGCCCCCAAGTCATCATCAATGGTTTATCTTGTGAAAACAATCCCAGGGGCATAATATTTTTTGGGCCCCCTCATCGTATTTGACTTTTAAAAGTGATGTAAACGCATAACGCTTTATCAACACGTTAATTTGCGTATTCACAGTAGGTGGCGCCCTGGTCGTAATGACATTTTTTCCCCAGTCGTCACCAGTGTATTAGCAACCCTAGTATCACAAAGCTACTCCGCAATATTGTACGGTATTGAATAATATTCGCAATATTGTATAATATTGTACAATATAGTATAATATCAAGCAATATTGTACAATATCGTATAATATCAAGCAATATTGTACAATATCGTATAATATCAAGCAATATTGTACAATATCGGACAACGTGTTGTGCTACCTGGGAAGCGTAAATGGAGCCCGGAGGATGGTATTATTTTTACCCTCCCTTATTAGTAACCCTAGTAGCAGAAAGATACAGCACAATATTGTACGAGATTCAACAATATTCGCAATAGTGTATAATATTGTAAATATCCTATAATATCAAACAATATTGTACAATATCGGACAAAGTGTTGTGCTACCTGGGAAGCGTAAATGGCGCCAAGAGAATAGTATTATTTTTGCACTTCCTTATTAGTAACCCTAGTAGCACAATATTGTACGATATTGAACAATATTTGCAATATTGTATAATATTGTATAATATCGTATAATATCAAACAATATTGTACAATATCGGACAACGTGTTGCGCTACCTGGGAAGCGTAAATGGAGCCCGGAGCATGGTATTATTTTCACACTCCCTTATCATATTTTACTTTAAAAAATACCATAAAAAGTAAAAGTTTGACTCCATGGCGCCAGCTAAAATCTGCGAGTGGTGCATCTACACCCCCTTGCTCCCCGGTCGAAACGCCGCTGCGCAGGATCGATTTGGCACGATTTTGATTCCAGTTGCTGATTGATGGGTTCTTTGCATGAAGCGATGGGACTCGTGTTGTTGAGGGTACAGTCTCTACCTTGGGACGCGTCACTGCTTGTCTTCACAATAACGCCGCGCGCCATTGCCCTTTCACTAGGAGAGACCCGCCCGTCTAGAGCAGTTATTCGTCACGAAAGCAAATATTAGAGCCCCGCCTTGCATCTAATTGCCTGTACTGGAAACAGATAAGCAATTATCTATTGCCGAAATTTCAACTTAGAAAAAGACTCCGTAAATTTTTTCAGTTCTTCTAAAAGTTATCACTTTTTTCAAATGGGGCATAAGACCTGAACATGATTTATTAGAAAGAAAAGGAAATATCTAAAAAAAATCAAAGAAAAATTCCTTAGCCGTCAATGTTGACGATTTCGGCATCGTATTCGAGTATCAGTTAAGTATCTCGACATCTAACTTTTACATGCAGCCTAGTTATGTTCTAATAGCACGCGAAATGTATCGCAGAAACTGCTGGATTATTTAGTTCGCGTTGTTTATGCAGTTTGCGTCAAAAGACAGAGGAAATTTAACAGTTTTTTCTAGTGTCGAGAGTCTAAGGTAGAGGGCGCTAATTAATTGGCAGCTGCATAAAGAAACGAAAATGGCGACCACTCAGGAGAAAGAGCAGTGTGTATTGTGTTTAGCGGAAACAGAATGGAAAGTTTCGCCCGATGTATCACAGAAGTCCACCGAGTGTGCCTTCAATTTATACATCGATGTAGAAATTTAAAGACGCAGCAAATTTTGTAAAAAAAAACAATTGGAGGGAAATATAGTGCAGGCTTCACATTCTTCGTGTTACTAGAGCTACATTTAAGGTACTTTAAGAAAATGCTAGATTTCTTTATCGTCTTGTCACAAAGTGCATTTCACTTCACCTCAGACACCCAGTATTAATGTGTTCAGTTTTGAAGTAACACAATGACTATTTCGAGACGGATCTCACAGCTGAAGGGGCACTCTGTCTCCAAACTTCCGAAAACAACTGCGGGAGGAACGTTTGACCCTGGACATCAGATCAAACGTGCACTAGGTCCACGTACACGTCATGTTGTTGTTTCAGTGGAATCGGATATCGAATCTAGATTCCTACAGAAGGAAAAATCTTCAGTGGATTTCAATTCTCCGAGTTCTGAAAGTCTTGGAGCCCTGGAACTCAGAATACACAAATACCCGATATTTTCGTTCAAAAGTAAGAGAAATTCCCTCCCCCGAAGAATAGCAATGGCAACTTGTATTCTTAAATCTGTACTTATAAAAGGAAAACTTTGTGTGTGTCTGTGTGTGCGCGCGCGCGATGTCCAGACGAATCTATCACACGTACAGCCATGAAATTTGGCACACAGGTAGTCGTGATGATGACTTAATGCACTTCGGAGCCCGAATTTTAACATTTAATCTAGAAAATTTTTTATTTAATGTTTTGTGTTGTTTTGGGTCATTTTCGGTATAAACTTTCCCATTACATCGTTTCTAATAATTATAAGAAGAAAAAAGATACAATATCGGAAAAAGGAAACGATTTCCGTTTCAATGAAGTTTATTTCGAACGTCTAACGTAATTTCCTGAATTTTGAGAAAATTTTGAAAAATTGTTTCTTTTATGTTAATTTTTCATTCGAATTTCTTAAAATTCTCGCACTCTACGTTCTAATAACGCTATAATTTTTAATTGTTTTCAGCTTATAACTGGAAAGTTTCTGTATATCTAAGAAAAGATCGGTTAAAATCCATTTTCCCGTTTTATTAAAAATTAATTGTTCCCTGGTCAGTTCAAAGAGTTTTTTCTCTAGCGAGATTTTTTTTGGAGAAAGTAAACGTTCCCAGCATGCATTGTTGCAATTTCATTGTGGCTGGCGGCGCAGAGCACAGGAGATATTATAAACTTTAATTGAATGACTTCGATTATTATTTTCGGCAGTGTCTTAACATGTTTCTTTGCCTCGCATATTTTTCTTGCTGTGTAGTAATAATTTTCACGTCGCAATTTTTTAATATTGTTTTGGATTAACGTACTCTGTACTGTTTACCTACAGCTCAAACGTCATTTTCGCAAAGAAAAATAAGTAATCAATAATGTGCATCTTCTGTTCTGATTTTGTTTTCAAAACTTTTTCTTGTCATTGTGGACGTTTTTTTAAAATCATTTTACGGGCAACGCCATGCGCGCACTGCTAGTAGTTAATATATAAAAGAGGACCTAGCATAGTGAAGCAAATAAAATGCTCAAATGCAAACCGAATAAATTTTAGAGCCTTCCTTTCAACCGATTGGTCCCGAAATTTGATACAAATATAAAATTTATATCACAAGTCGTTATCATGTTCGGATGAATAGGAACGGATAGACTTCCTTTGGACCGGTTTTGTCCAAAATTTCATAGCGATCTTCAAATTCAGTGTAAGTACCACATATCGAATTTCGTCTCTCTAGCTCAGAGGTTCCCGACCTGTGGTACGCGTATCCCTGGAATACGCGAAACACTAGTTGGGGGGTACGCGAAATTAAAGTTGGTGATGTCGAAAACAAGAAGACATAAGGAATTGAAAAAAGATACAGAATTTTGTATCCTCAAGTTAATACATGCTATTTAATGACTATACCACTTGCAAAGTTAATTGTTATAGAGTGTAAGCCATCCTTATAAGTTGAAGCCATCGTTATAAGTTGAAGCCATCCTTATAAGTTGAAGCCATTCTTATAAGTTGAAGCCATCTTCATAAGTTGAAGCCATCTTCATAAGTTGAAGCCATCTTCAAAAGTTGCAGCCATCCTTATAAGTTTAAGCCATCCTCATAAGTTTAAACCATCCCTATAAGTCTAAGCCATCCTCATAAATTTAAGCCATCCTCATAAGTTTAAGCCATCCTTATAAGTTAATGCGAAATTATTACAATACCTACTGATTTCATTTGTTTTGGTTGTGTTGAACTAATACTATTGTAAAAGTGCAATATTCTGTTAAATCAAAAACAAGTCCTGCAAATGTTATTAATTCGAGTCATTTGACTCTTAAGCCCTTAATACTCTGATCTTTGCTTAGAAGAATGGTTGGTAATGTCCGGAAGCATATTTACAAACCCTACCCTGATAGAATTAAGGCAGGAAATCAGTCAATATCATTGGCTACGAGGAGCAGTGACGTCGTTTTCAGCTCTCGCACGTAACGTACGGCAATCATAACAAAACAAGAGTCGTCATACTTTTCTTCTCCGCTTTTCCACAGTTGAGCACAGAAAAAATTCTTCCGTGGGTTGTAATATTTTTTAAAAGAAAATTATTTTTCAAAATATCATAAAAAATAAAACATCCCACACTGTAAGAAATTATACTAATGAAACGTTCACACACGAGAGCAAAGAACGACGTCATCGGCTCTCGGCGAAGCGAGCCAATCATATTGTCCGATTTCCTTCCACAGTTCTATCAGGGTAGGGTTTGTAAATATGCTGTCGGGAAGGATATGACAGTAGGGGGAACGCGAAAATATAAAGATTAATCCAGGGGTATGCGAGGGAATAAAGATTGGGAACCCCAGCTCTAGCTCAATTCGCTTTTGAGTTATCGTGTTCGCAAATAGACAGACATAATTCCAAAAATGTATTTTTCGGACTGGGGGAGTTCTGAAACGAAGTGATTCATCAACATCTTGAGATGGTATTTTTTGACGATTACAGTTTTTTCTCTTAACATAGTACTTCGCATACGAGAAACTAGAAAGCATTTGCCGTTTGATATGATAATAATGGAACACTGCTTGTAAGCGTCAGTCGTCGAGCAAGTTTATTCGAGTGTTCCGAGCAAGGAAACGCGCCTGCAGAATGTCGGAAAGTAACGCCCAAAGACAACACGGTCTCAGAATTATGTCACGAACGCACTGTCTTCAAATTTAAAAATAGGCGGACGCGGTTACAGCCATTGTCGAAAGAAACTCGCGTGCCACAAAAGAATACTTTATGGCCCTTCAGACCGCTGTCACAGATCCTGAAATACAGCCTCAGCGGTCCCCGAAGGTCGGCTCCAAAATAGAGCGAGCGGCATGGAGATTTAGAATCAATTTTTGTCGATGGAAATTATCTCTTGCCCTTTTTTCCTGTCTATGCTAAGAGATAAAGAGAACAATTAGAATCTTTCTTGATAACATAGTGGGAAAACTAGAACCGAAATGTCATTGTTTTAAGCAGCTGGTTTCAGTAGTTTGCCAACTTTTAATTGAATCTTTGATTGCATAAACCACGTGAATCACTTTTTTTTCAAAATTGTGTTCATGTTGTTTTTGCATTCTAAGGAGGTATTTACATAATGAGTGAAGAAATGAGACGAGACAAATGTACATTTAAGGTAGGGGAACCCAGGGCAAAACGGAATACTTAAGGTTTGGAATGGAAGTTTCCGTTTAATGGCCCAAAAGCCGGTTTCGGCTATGCTGTGCCAAACAAAAGTTAGAATTTTCCGACGTAAATTTCTCTTCTACGCTAAAAGATGCTTCAAGTCTAAAATCTTATGTAAAAGGTTAGTGAAAAAGTGTAGGAATACCACGAGGGTTAAGGTTTGGATTACTGTAAAATGGTAAATAATACTCGAGGCGTTTGAAAATGCAAGGTCTATAAAATATATTCATTTGGTTACATATGATGAATTTAAAATCTAATCTGTGTTCAGTACATAAATTGTTATTCACGATTTAGTAAAGTTTGTCAAATGGTCCGTTTTGTCCCAACTCCTGGGCAAAACGGAACCAGGTTTTATGTAATCTTTGAAAATTCATAAATATAAAAAAGGATCGTTTCCTTCTGACTATTCAGCATATTATAAGTTAAATTAATTATAAGAAATCTCAATAAAATTACTTTAGACATTATATCGGTAATTGAAACTTAATCAAATGAAAAGTAAAGTTGACGACAAAACTCACAAATGAGAAATGCATCTTCGTCAGCACGTCTACTCCGGTAATAAGCAAATTACAATGGGGCAAAACGGATCCGAGTGCAGTTTTGCCTCGGTCCGTTATGCCCCAAGTGCAGAGGTTAACATAGAAGTACTGTAAGACTAGGATCGAAACTAAGGAAGTACAGCACAAGTACATGGATGAACATTCCAAAGAATATTATTAACGAAAACGCAGTGTTTATCCAAACATTATATATATATATATATATATATATATATATATATATATATAATAACTTATTTGATTTAACTTAGGAAGAAAACTCGGTGAAACTACAATATCATGTTCAAAAACGAGGAACTCCTCTGAACTATACGCACTAGCCGAGTCTCATGGACTTGGACAGTTCAGTCATGTGCAGTAGGCTGTGATTTGAAATTCCAGGAGTTTCCATTAATTTGCGGTACAAACTAGGCGAAGAGGATGAAAGCCTTTGTTGCTTCAAATCCCATAACTCCTCTAATTCCAGATTCAAACTAGGCGAAAAAATGGGGGGTTCTGTTTTACCCCGTAGTTATGTTTTGCCCCGGGTATCCCTATATAAAATCTATTGGTTAAAAAAATGTAATCATTGATATTTAGAAAAATAACCAGTTTTTGAAAGCTCCCAGCATTTTGATTTTATTGACTCATGTGGTTTCTGCAATAAACGATTCAGTTGGAAAAATATGCAATAATAAAATACATAAGATATATGAATACAATTATCTCATATGGTTATATTATGTGAAATATTTTGTGTTTTTGCAATATTTTTTACTTTCCTGTATACAAAATGGTGAAAGAGAATCGAGAAAGAAATTCAAATCTACAAAAATTTGACCTTGAGATCTCCACGTTTTATATCTTCCCGTAAAAACATTTTTGGAATCCTGCCCTCGATGTCTATCTGTTTATATGGCACAATCTATACCTATGAAGTTCGGCATGACATCTTTAAACTAAAATTGTGTAAACCAAAAAATATTTTGAACAATTTTATTATTAATTAATCGTATGAAAAGAATATCATAATTAAAAAATGTTCCGATTTAATAAGTTTGGAAATCCAAAGTAGTTGGGAAAAATACGCTTGTGAAATTATTTATGAGTTCATGTATTTTTTTCTTTTTCTTGTTACTTGGTAAACATCTTGTAAACAAGTTCTACGTTTTATCCCAGTTCGTTTAATCCCTTAAGTAGTAAGTCCGGAAATTTTCCGGGCATCGAATTACCACAATTTTAAGCTTAAAAACTGAAAGTCATTCACAGACGTTATGGGGTCTATTCTGGTACCCCCGGTTGGGTTGGGAGACATCACTTTGCCCGGCCGTTAACAACGGAAAAACTGACGTCTCCCAACCCAACCGGAGAAACCAGAATAGACCCCTATGATTCGATACAAAAATTACGTGGGATACATAAACATTTCAACTGTCCTTTACGTTCTCAAATGAATTAAAATGGCACTGCATTTCCAAAATAGAAAGTGTCATCTAATTAGCTAACTGAGGAAAGAAACCACATAAGGGGTTAAATAACTTCTATCGCTTTTATAAAAATGGGAATCAAAAATAGACTCCTCTAGAATTTGATCTATAAAGTTGGCTAGTTGTCCGGTTCGAACTGATTTTGTACTTCGAGTATCAAACCTTACATATGGCCTCAACACAATTTCTGTCCCACTTCGGAGCAAAACCTGACATTTTTCGGTTACAGCAGCTGTTCTCAGCCTTTATTTCATCTGTACTCCTTTATTAGTCTTTTTTATTTTTGAATACTGTAGGCGATCATCAGGCACACTTAGTGTTGGGTTCCATAATAATAATAATAATAAGTTCATCAATCCAAATAGATATATTGTCAGGATTAAGTTTACATTTTGAAGAAGCATTATTTACAATTAAAGGTATGTACAATTGAAGCAGTTCGTCATTAAATGGGCTTTTGAATGGCCCATCGTCATCCTTAGTCTTTGTCAGAAAAAAACCCACGTCGTTCATGCGTCTCGTACGCATATTTACAGATCCTACTATGGTTTGGATTAAAGTAGATTTTCATTGGCTCTCAGCGTCACGTGACTTCGCTTGCTTCTGAATGATGTCATAGGAGTGCGCTTAGTTTCGATTTTTGTCTTAGCTATTGTATCATGGAGAAACCAAAATTATCTTTTAATTACGATTATTTGGATATTTCTAAAGGGAATGATGAATTCAAGATAAAGATAATTTTGTTTCCTCAATGATACAATAGCTAAGACAAAAATAGAAATCCAAACTAAAAGCGCTCCTATGACATCGTTCAGAAGCAAGCGAAGTCACGTGACGCTGAGAGCCAATGAAAAGCTACCTCAATCCAAACCATAGTAGGATCCGTATATATGCGTCTCGTACCGCCTCGTCGTCTCTACTGTTCTCGGCAGCTTGATACTCTGACGTCACTGGCGATAGCAGCGCCACCTACAGATACTCGACTGGTGTCCCTCAATACCTTCCATTGTCATACCTCCCCCCCCCAAAAAAAGTCTTCCTTCGTGCAAATTTTTTTATCAATAATGTTAAGGGTAGTTTAATTTTCTAACGACCCGAATTAATTTGATAACATTTGGGAAATTTATCTTTGATTTTACATTTTTATTCCATTTTTTATAACAGTGTCTGTTTCACGTCCTAAAACTGAAAACAGCTTTCAAATATTTCGCACTAACTTCTGATGAAATCAAACAATTGCTCATCGTGATAATCATCTATTCAAACGGAAGACAATTTCAATGCGATTCCATGAGCTTGTTTCATGGAGCTCAGTTTTAAAAACTTAAGTTCAAATGAAGACAGATATAATTACTTACCTCGACCTGAGTCAAGCTTACTGAGATATGTTATATTAATATTCGCATTAGGATGAGTATGTTTTCACATTTTCTGTACTCGGAAAAGTTTTAAAATATTTTATTGCTTTAACACTTTTCACTTGGTACTCTCATATAACTGCTACACTCTAGGTCAGAGGTTTGCACCCTGTGGTACGCGTACCCCTCAACTCAAATTTGTTAATGGCAAAAACAAGAAACCGTAAGGGATTAAAAAAGTTAGAATCCGAGAATTTATTCTTCTCGAAGTAAATACTTGCTATTTAATAACTATACCACTCGAATAGTTGATTGTTACGAAGTGTAACTTTTAGCTATCTTTATAAGTTAAAATGAAATAATTGCAATGATGGTTTCATTTGCTTTCACGTTGAACTAATACCATTATAAAAATTGAATAAAATGTGAAATCAAAAATTATCCCTGAAAATGTTATTAATTCTAGTCATTTCACTTTTGAGCTTAACATTATCGATAAAAACTTCTTTGCACAGACGGATGGTTGGGAGTAGGGAGTGAAGCTGGATGTGACAATAGGGGGTACTTGAAAATAAAAAAAGATTAATCAAGGGGTAGGAAAAAAGTTTGGGAACCCCTGCACTTAGACTTTTGGACTTGCACAAGTTTCACTCTTCACACGAACTTGGAAAAAAATTATAAACTTTTTTTCGTTTAATCCCTTATGTTTCGTGTTTTCCACCATTACCATCATTACTTTCCATTGGCGGCGATTGGATGGCAAAAAATAGATAGATATCTAAAAGTATCCTGGAGTATAAGGTGTAGAGAAAAAAAGTTAAAAATTTAGCTACAAAATTAGCTAGTTTTCCCAGACACTATCATTTTTTGTTTCTAATTCCTAGTTTCAGGTACCTAAAATGAAATAAAAATTTAATTTCCTCCGAAAAAAGTGGGGGGAACAGCCCCCTCGTCCAATGAGTAGCCGCCACTGTTATAATTCGCTTACCTCTAAATGGTCCGTCGCGTACTACAGGGGTATACATAGGGTTACCATACATCCGGATTTGTGTCCGGATCTTCAAAATGTCCGGATTTACATCAGTGAATACGGCGAGAGAGAACTTTGGTTGTAATAGTGAAAATCTAACGTATTCGAGAAAGCTAACGTCATTCCACCGATGCAAGAAAACTCTTTGTTTACACTGTTTACTGAGAAAGTGGATGAGCCTCCTTATCCAGCCCCAGTTCCATTCATTGTTGATGAGTAAGTGGATGAGCCTACTTGTCCAAGCCCCAGTTCAAACTTAAAATGAAGAGTTTGGGTATTTTTGCCTTAATTCTGCTTTCAATTAATATAATTTTGAATTATCGAACATTAATAAAAATTGTATATTCTTTGCATTCTGACACCTGAAATGTTTTTTTTTCACTTTTTCTAACTCTGTTCTAGTGTTATAAAAGAGGGTCGTTGGTTGGTAGCTTTAGAATTTTATTCCATACTTTGACGCCCCCTCCAAGGCCCTTCATCCCGCCATCCAAATTTCAACTAAAAATATTATGGTAACCCTAGGTATACATACTACAGGTTGGGAATCCCTGGGTCGCAGCCATCATCGGATAGATTGTTTCATTTATCAGCTGGTGTCCACTGGATGACGTTCGCAGCATGCTCAGAAGCCAATTAAACCTCCCTCGTCCCTGGCACTCCTTTTGGCCTCCCTCCAGGATCTGCCACGGCATATTTGTCATCGACGGTTCCCCATCGCTTATGGGTCTTTCCTGGAAACGATTAAAAAAAGCTTCACAAAAGGATTGACAAATGGGGTGAGCGAAGAAAGTTCCTCGGGAATTCCGGGGTCAGTTGGCCAGTCTTCGTGGGTGGCGACAGCCGGTGACTCGTGATCCATTGCTCGATTCCTGTTCCGTCTTTGGCTATCTTGGGACTCGAATATACTGCGATGGCAGAAATTGTGAGTGCTTTCAGGAAATTTTTCGGCTTCGCAGCTTCAGTTGTATCGGCTATTAGAAAAACTTGACAAACCAATAAATGCAAATATTTTGAGTTAAATGCAAGATAACGGTTCCGAATTGCAAGACGGGCCCAAATTGCTAAATTATTTTGATTCCCTATATCTTTAACCAGGATTTTCCATACTTCTGTTATTGATTGAAACGTGACAATAACAAAAAGGGAGATTTTCGCTCGCAAATCCGGGGAGGGGGAAACCTCGACTTAATACCCCATTCCAGCATGATGATTTACGATTTCTGAACATCAGGAACGCACTAGATTATCCAATATGGCTGGAAAAAATGAAATTTTTATTTAATTTTATCTGTCTAAAACTAGGAATTATAAAAAACAATAGTGTCCGGGAAAGCTAGTTAATGTTCTAACTAAATATTTAATGATAATTCACATACTAAAGAGTACTCTCAGGTGTTTATAAATTTGTTCCCATACTAAAGAGTACTCTCAGGTGTTTATAAATTT
>BGPR01000049.1:254140-315465 GCA_013235015.1 Araneus ventricosus | reverse complement strand
CATACTAAAGAGTACTCTCAGGTGTTTATCAGGTGTTTATAAATTTGTTCCCATACTAAAGAGTACTCTCAGGTGTTTATAAATTTTTTGCTACCCAATCGCCACTACTGCTCGAGTCTGCAAGACTTGTGGTGGATTTTTTTGGTTAATTTTCGATAAGTTAAACTAAAGAGTAATTCAAACATAGTCCATCTTCCGACTGTTTATCGAAAAACTTTATCACTTGTATTTGTCTCTCTAAAGCAGTATCCGTCAAACTGGGGAGGGGCTGCGTTCCCTGAAGCTGGACAATCACGGACAGACCGTTCCACGCAAATGGCGTGGTAGCACTTCACACCATTCCAATTTTCAGTCCATCCATTTAGATGGGTCATTCATGGAGGTTCCATGCAAGCTGTCACTCCGATTCCCTAGGGCTACTGTGCCTACTCCTCCTCCCGCTTTCAGAACGAGACCTCCAGCCCCGTTTCGCCAGAAGTCTTAACCCTCCTTCATCATAGGTTTCCCCCTTCCCCCTTTTGTGAGAGAGGGGGAGTATGCTTAGGGAATTAGTCTATGCTTCTGAGCATAGACTCCCTCATTACGCTCAGGAGCAAGCTTCCATACCGCACATGCGGGAGGACGTTTGACACGTTAGAAAAGTTTGGAAATCCAACGTTGTTCGTTTTCCATTTGGTGGTAAAACTGAAATATGATCCTCGAGAAGGGGAGCGAGCCTCTCTCACAAAAGCGAAAACCATACGTGGGGGAGGAGAAGAGTGGGAGTCATACTGGGAAAATCAGGGCTAATTGACCCGTTTTGAAATCGGGGGGAGAATGAGTAAGCGCAGTAGCCCTAGGATATCGAAGTATCCCTAAGTGCTGGGTTTGCGGTTGGCGCAATCCGACCCATTAATTACTCACCTTAACTCTTTAATCCCGAGGCGACTTTTTTCTCCTAGACCTTTAACACCGGGAATTTTTTGGGAGGATTCGACATGAACTGGACTCTCTCAATCTGGGTGGTCATTAACTCCACCCCTACTATAACCTTCCCTTAAGGCCCACGGAGATGGGCAAGGACAATTGGGCCCCCTACTGCACTTATCTCCGAAGCTATCTCAGAACCTCACCTCCCCTCAAAGAAGCCAACCGCCTGAAACCGGCTTTCGTCGATGTTAAGGCGAAATTTCTACAGCGCACCGGACCGTCTGGCTCGATGTGAGAAGGATAATGGATGACCCGAAAATTGGAAAATGGACTGGATCTTCGTTCATGAATGTCCAGCTTAAGAAAACATGTAGAGGCTAAAAATGAATCAAACCTAAGAATGGTTCACATAATTACATGTTGAGACAAGCTGATTAACTGAATGCTTGAAGGTGAGGCTTACTTCGCTGGTTAAATCCCTCTATGTCACAGGCGAGAGCCGAATGTCGCTTCCTCTTTAATTAACAAGTACATCGCTCCGAAAGCAGAACGGATTAACGCTTGGATTGCCTTTCATCTAGAGATATCGGGTTTTTCCTGTTCACCTTTCAAACACTCCAAACCCATGGTGTGAGTGGGTAGGCGTTGCTCTAGCAATTTTAGGGGTGTGTTTGTGTAAAGTTGGTCATTCACGGTGAGGCCACTCCACGCAATTTCGGTCGCGCCGCTCCAAAACCCGTCATCAATGAGTACTTCCGATGAGAATGGGCGTGCAGCGGTAGAAAAGTTTGGATTTTTAACTTCATTCGTTATCCATTTGGAGTGTTGGGCCATACAACCTGAAATGCGACCATGGGACGGAGGGTGGGGAGAGAGAGAGTCTCTCACAAAAGCGAAAACCACAAAAGGTAGGCATATGGGTAAGGGGAAGTGAGGCTCTCTCGCAATAGCTGAGCGGGGAGTCCCGATTTGAAAGCGGGAGTTAAGACTTCTAAATTACCATTTAGGTATTTTGAAGGTCTCTATAGGTATTATAAAAGAAAATAAAAGCTGCAGATTTCCTTCGAGAAATGTACAGATTTTTTTTAAGATTTTATACAGGCTCTTTTAAACAAGTTTTTAGACTTCACTTTACCTTCAGTGACTTAGCAGATATTTTAAAGCAGATTTTACTTCTGGTATTTTGAAAAAAAAATGAAAATTATTTTTGATCTATAAAATATGAATGTTTTTTTTATTTTATTTGGGTTTCATACAGTTTTATATAATATGGTATTTAACTCGGATTCAAACAGCTTAGAGTAGAACTGGATAGAGAGGAGAGGAAAGGGGAGAGAACTAAAGTGAAATATATGAAAAAAGATATTTGAAGAATAATGTAACTTTAAATATTTTGTGAAAAAAATTCAATTTCATTCGATTCAGAATCAACCATTTTCCATATGAAACACGATGATAGGAAATGTTAATCTGTAATAAACACAATAAATTCTTCTTTTCAGTGTAATTCAAATCTTGATTTACATTTGAATAGAAAAAAAAATATTTAGAGAAGATTCTTTTTAAAGTTATATATCGTTTTCATAAATTTATATATCGTTTCGTCGGAAAACTGACACATTAAAAAACTTTTTTGTTTAAAACAAAGAAATACACGAAAAAAATATTTATGAGTGAAATATCATACTAGACATTATAAAAAAATATTTAAAAAACATATTAGGCATTATAAAAATATTAAAGGAAGAAAGAAACTTTTCGGAAATAATTTTCTATCGCTTGTCCATGCATGGTCTAACTGTTTAGACATGTAGCAGTAACCTGTTGTCACTCAGATAAGCTAACTTTAAAACACATTACTTGTTCTGGTAATAGTTGATTTTTACACCACTCGATGGCACTTCTAGAGGGTGAAGTTAAAACTCAAATAGATTATTTTACCCCGCCTTTTCGAAGTCATGTCCATTATAGAGGATGTGCGCCTCCAATCCTTCCAACTCTATGAACGCGGGTTTGATTCCCGATTTGGAGGAATTTGATGTTTTCACATAATAAGTCGTACAAGTAAGTTCAATTAAAAATTAGTTCATTAAATTAATTGGAATTAATAACTAAGCCTTGATTAATTAAGATTCCTAATTAATTGACATCCCAAATAACTCGAGACACGATGAAAATCTCTAAGATGACGTCAGAAAAAACTTAACTGCATATACAGGCTTTTTTATCTGCGGGTATTTTGCATAAAAGCATGCAGGCAAGACGCAGGGTTTTTTTCCATCCGAAAAAAAGTCAGCAAAAACCCTTCAGGAAAGTTGCAGGTATTTCGGACAGAAATATGCAGAGAAGATGCAGGAATTTTTTGTCGGAAATACCTGCAGTTTTCCTGGAAGTTTTTTCAAAGGTTTTTTGCTAACTTTTTTACTTGGGAATGACTGGTAGTGGATGGATTTGCGTTGCTTGGAGCTGTCGTAAATGACCTGACCAAATATATGGGCTGAAAACTGGAATGGCATGGAGTACCAAGGAGCTTCCGGTCATTCACGGTCGTTCCACTTCACCAAAATTACTCTATCTAAGTTTCAAAAAATTTCGAAACAATAACTTTCAGCACATACTCGATTTTCTATGCTATACTATAATACATACATATATGCAATTATGTTTCTACCGTGCGTGTTGCTATGGAAAATAGTCGAAGCATTTATTTTTTTGCCCATTATCGCGTCAATAGCTCAAAATTAATTTATAAATATCCGACAATGGCAATTTTACACGCAGATGCTATAGGCGCTCGCCTCGTGTCGCGGGGTCCTGGATGGTCTCAAAATATATTTGACGTACGGCGCACTGCTAAACTGACGACGAATTTACGCCATTGGATATGGGGAGGGGCCTCAAAACATTTTTGCGGCCCCATATTATCAAAATCCGCCATTGATACCATAGGACAGATATCTTTACAGTTGAAATGACATCAATGAATATATGCTTTTTTCTAATTTTCAAGTTGACAGAAAAGTTATTTTTCGGAAAATTGTTTACAAAGTTGTGACCGGTAAACATCAAAACTAAAACATTAAAAATTATCAATGTCAAACCGTAATTTTGGATATGCTTAGAGTATTTTCACGGATGCCAGTCGAGAATGATTTGCTACACAACAAGTAAGCAGAACCATTCCTCATAGGAATTCTATTTATTAAAATGGTTCTCATGACACAATTTCAGGAAAATTTCTGCACATCTTCACCGATCATGACCCCTGAAACACAAAACCACTCCTTATTCAAAGTTTATATAAATAGATGTATAAAGCGTTGCCGGCGAGGGATATATTGCAAGGATGGTGAAAATGTCGACCGAATTCGTAGATGGGCTATCCCGCTCAAAGTTGTTGGAAATTGTGGGGGTTGAAGTTTTCATTTCCCTATAACAATTCCTCCTAAAATCCTTTACAACTGAAGACAGAAAGAAAATTCAAATTAGGCGAACTATAGACTTATCTTAACAAATAACCTTTGTACTGAAAGTTAATTGATAGCTACAATTGCTTTGAAATTATGAGCTGAAAAGTGCTTTCCCCTATTCTTAACTTAGACTATCTTTTAACTTATCCATGTGACACCATGTTGGAAAGCTTTCTATCATTTGTATTATCTTCCACCTTCTTTCATTCTTGCAGCTCTAATCCTAAGGAAAATACAGGACAAAATGTCATTGTCTTTATATCTCTCGACAAAAGGAATCTACCCATTATCCATCTTGCAGACGGGGATTTTTTTTCTTATAATCCAGTGATGAATAGGTTTTGGAAAGCTGGATAATTCTTGAGTAACCACAACATGGGCATCTTAACTATTTGATCCCAACTTCCTAATTATATCATTGAGGCTTAGTCTCGGACTGAATTGTGTGGCATGCTGTGACAACCGCCCATCTTATCTACTGATGTGGCCACCCTATTCGGAATGCATAGATATGGCTCCGTCATCCGGGATGATTGATCTATTCGGGGCAATCCAATGGCGATAGCGGTTGAGTGGAGAGGACCTCGCTGGCCAAAATGAAATGTCAGTGCAAGTTTTCTTATCATCATAGGTTAAGGGACAAAGACGGAGGCAACTGTCTGATTTTGTTTTCTCCCTTTTCTATAAATTGTGTTGACGAAACTTTCAGTTTCAAAGAGTTTCATTTGATTGTTAATGTGTTCGAAGGATTAATCAATTCTTCATGATCATAAATTTTTGATTGGCTTTCATCAATAAATATATTGGTAATGTTGCAAGAAGTTTTCTTACCTTTATAGGTTAAGGGACAAAGACGCAGGCAAGTCTCTCATTTTGTTTTCATCCTTTTCTATAAATTGTGTTAACGAAACTTTCATTTTCAAAATGTTTCATTTGATTGTTAATGTGTTCGAAGGGTTAAACAACTCTTCATGATCAAAAATTTTTGATTGCCTTTCAACAACAAATATATTGGTAATGGTGCAAGAAGTTTTCCTATCTTTGTAGGTTAAGGGACAAAGACGCAGGCAACTCTCTCATTTTGTTTTCATCCTTTTCTATAAATTGTGTTAACGAAACTTTCATTTTCAAAAAGTTTCATTTGATTGTTACTGTGTTCGAAGGGTTATTAAATTCTTCATGATCATAAATTTTTGATTGCCTTTCAGCAGCAAAATTGCCTTTCAACCACAAATGTATTGGTAATGATTTCAATTTAAAATTTTTAAATTGAAATCATTATTAATTGAAATCATTAATAATAATTAATAATAATTTAATCATTTTTAATTGAAATCAATATTTTCTTATGAATTTTGAAGGAATTACAAAGAATGATTGTAGATGAAATTAAGAGAACGATTCTGTAAATCAATTGATATCGAGACCTCCATCTTTGCGGTTAACCTTTAGGGCATATTGGCTAGGAGGGCAAACGTCTCTATGCGAAATGGACCATTTAGCCTATATTGCAATTTTTGTTCCTCGCGAGTATAGAAACTTATTTAGAAAGTATTTCAATAAGGAAACAGGTCTTACAGTAACTACGAACATTTATCTTTCTGAATATTATTTGCAAAAATGGAAATTGTTATCTACTCAAGGAAAAACAAAGAAATTATTATTTATAGGTGAGGAAATTTACTAGCCTTAGTAAAAGTTTGAAAATTCCACATTACGTTCAATTTGCGACAAAACACTGAGAAACATTAAGAACTATGGTATGTTATTCAATTCTACATAATGAAAATGAATGAACATATTCGGAATTATTCGAATCAATTCGGATTAACTTACAATGCTTATAACAGATTTTTATTAAACTAATATTTATCTGAGAAGCATTTGTAAAAGAAAGCTACGTACTGACGGACTCTGCATATTTAAGGTGCTTTAATATTACTTTTGATCCGTCATTTGCGTTTTTCTTCGAGTTGTAAGAAATGTTTAACAATGTGACTCAAATCAGTAAAAAAACTTGGGTTTGTTTTATTTATTTATCCCACTAACACCCAGCGTTCTTCAGGTTGTATACAAATGAAGTGACTCATTTCAAAAATTAATTTAAAAAAAACTAGAATTGTTGGAACTACGTTTTTTCTAAATGACAGCGCATCTCAAGAAGTTTTTTTCAGATAGGTAACATGTCATTTCGGTGGTCTATGGGGTCGTAAATTACTGTAAATCAGAAATTTGTTTAGAGCCATTATCTGAGAAAATATTAAAACCGGAAGGGAATTTTACGATCTTTAATTTGTTAATTCACATGTAGTGTGAAAACTGGAGAGTTTTCGTGATATTCAAGAAAAACTTTTTAAAAAAAACAGAAAATGCGCATCGGCTTCTGCTGATCGGTAGCCATTGCATACGGAATTTTCTTGCTGTAACAAATTTAAACGGCGTAACGCCGAGTTACCTATCTGGAAAAACAACTTTTTGAGGTGTGCTCTTATTTTAAAAAAACGTAGTGCCAACATTTAAAATTTTTTTAATACTAATTTTTGAAATGAGTCACTTAATTTGTGTACACCCTGTATTTATAGGACAGTTACACTTCACTTCCGTTGCTGAACTGAATGCATTCCATTGTTTATATTTTGCTTTAACTATGAAGTCAATAGTTATTTCCAAACTCCTCAATAGATTTAAAATAGGCATATACCACTAGTTAGCCAGATTTTGAAGTCGAAGTGTCGTCATTTTGAGTGTTAATTTTTGAAATGAGTCACTCCATTTGTGCACAACCTGTATTTATAACCTGTATTTATAGGATTAAAGTTACACTTCACTTCCTGGCTGAACCGAATACCATTGTTTCTTTTGTTACCACTTGTTAGCCAGATTCTGAAGTCGAAGTGTCGTCATTTTGAGTGTTAATTTTGAAATGAGTCACTTCATTTGCACAAACATACTGTATTTATAGGACAGTTTTGCTTTATCTATGAAGTCAATGGGTATTGAACTCCTCAATAGGCTTCCAACAGGCAGTATACCACTAGTTAACCAGATTTTAGTCGAAGTGTCGTCATTTTGAGTGTTAATTTTTGAAATGATCACTTCATTTGTGCACAACCCAGCTTATAGGACAGTTTTTTGTTATCTATGAAGTCAATGGGATTTCTTGAACCTCAATAGGCTTCCAACAGGCATATACCACTAGTTAACCAGATTTTGAAGTCAAAGTGTCGTCATTTTGAGTGTTAATTTTTGAAATGAGTCACTCCATTTGTGCACACAACCTGTATTATAGGACAGTTACACTTCACTTCCGTGGCTGAACCGAATACCTTGTTTCTCTTTACCACTTGTTAGCCAGATTCTAAGTCAAGTGTCGTCATTTTGAGTTTCTTGAAATGAGTCACCTTCATTTGTGCACAACCTGTATTTATAGGACAAGTTTTTTGCTTTATCTATGAAGTCAATGGGTATTCTGAACTCCTCAATATTTCCAACAGGCATATTCACTAGTTAACTCAGATTTTAAGTCGAAGTTCGTCATTTGAGGTTAATTTTTGAAATGAGTCACTTCATTTGTGACAACCTGTATTTATAGGACAGTTTTTTGCTTTATCTATGAAGTCAATGGGTATTTCTGAACTCCTCAATAGGCTTCCAACAGGCATATACCACTAGTTAACCAGATTTTGAAGTCAAAGTGTCGTCATTTTGAGTGTTAATTTTTGAAATGAGTCACCCATTTGTGCACAACCTGTATTTATAGGAACAGTTACACTCACTCCGTGGCTGAACCGAATACCATTGTTTTGTTACCACTTGTTAGCCAGATTCTGAAGTCGAAGTGTCGTCATTTTGAGTGTTAATTTTTGAAATGAGTCACTTCATTTGTGCACAACCTGTATTTATAGGACAGTTTTTTGCTTTATCTATGAAGTCAATGGGTATTTCTGAACTCCTCAATAGGCTTTCAACAGGCATATACCACTAGTTAACCAGATTTTGAAGTCGAAGTGTCGTCATTTTGAGTTTTAATTTTTGAAATGACTCTCTTTATTTGTGTACACCCTGTATTTATAGGACAGTTACACTTCACTTCCGTGGCTGAACGGAATACCATTGTTTCTCTTGTTACCACTTGTTAGTCAGATTCTGTAGTCGAAGTGTCGTCATTTTGAGTGTTAATTTTTGAAATGAGTCACTCCATTTGTGCACAACCTGTATTTATAGGACAGTTACACTTCACTTCCGTGGCTGAACCGAATACCATTGTTTCTCTTGTTACCACTTGTTAGCCAGATTCTGAAGTCGAAGTGTCTCATTTTGAGTGTTAATTTTTAAATGAGTCACCCATTTTGACAACCTGTATTTAGGACGTTACACTTCATTCCGTGGTGAACTGATACCATTGTTTCTCTTGTTACCACTTGTTAGCGATTCTGAAGTCGAAGTGTCGTCATTTGAGTGTTAATTTTTGAAATGAGTCACCCATTTGTGCACAACCTATTATAGGACAGTTTTTGCTTTATCTATGAAGTCAATGGGTATTTCTGAACCTCAATAGCTTCCAAAGGCATATAGTCACTAGTTAACCAGATTTTGAAGTCGAAGTGTCGTCATTTTGAGTGTTAATTTTTGAAATGAGTCACTACATTTGTGCACAACCTGTATTTATAGGACAGTTTTTTGCTTTATCTATGAAGTCAATGGGTATTTCTGAACTCCTCAATAGGCTTCCAACAGGCATATACCACTAGTTAACCAGATTTTGAAGTCAAAGTGTCGTCATTTTGAGTGTTAATTTTTGAAATGAGTCACTCCATTTGTGCACAACCTGTATTTATAGGACAGTTACACTTCACTTCCGTGGCTGAACCGAATACCAT
Source organism: Araneus ventricosus (assembly GCA_013235015.1). NCBI lineage: Eukaryota > Metazoa > Arthropoda > Arachnida > Araneae > Araneidae > Araneus > Araneus ventricosus. Next base: position 306,206 of record BGPR01000049.1, on the reverse strand, counting down.
TGTTTCTCTTGTTACCACTTGTTAGCCAGATTCTGAAGTCGAAGTGTCGTCATTTTGAGTGTTAATTTTTGAAATGAGTCACTTCATTTGTGCACAACCTGTATTTATAGGACAGTTTTTTGCTTTATCTATGAAGTCAATGGGTATTTCTGAACTCCTCAATAGGCTTCTCAACAGGCATATACCACTAGTTAACCAGATTTTGAAGTCGAAGTGTCGTCATTTTGAGTTTTAATTTTTGAAATGACTCTCTTTATTTGTGTACACCCTGTATTTATAGGACAGTTACACTTCACTTCCGTGGCTGAACGGAATACCATTGCTCTTGTTACCACTTATATGATTCTGTAGTCAAGTGTCGTCATTTTGAGTGTTAATTTTTGAAAATGAGTCACCCATTTTGTGCACAACCTGTATTTATAGGACAGTTACACTTCACTTCCGTGGCTGAACCGAATACCATTGTTTCTCTTGTTACCACTTGTTAGTCAGATTCTGTAGTCGAAGGTCGTCATTTGAGTGTTAATTTTGAAATGAGTCACTCCATTTGTGCACAACCTGTATAGGACAGTTACACTTCACTTCCGTGGCTGAACCGAATACCTATTTTCTCCGTTACCACTTGTTAGCCAGATTCTGAAGTCGAAGTGTCGTCATTTTGAGTGTTAATTTTTTAAATGAGTCACTCCATTTGTGCACAACCTGTATTTATAGGACAGTTACACTTCACTTCCGTGGCTGAACCGAATACCATTGTTTCTCTTGTTACCACTTGTTAGCCAGATTCTGAAGTCGAAGTGTCGTCATTTTGAGTGTTAATTTTTGAAATGAGTCACTTCATTTGTGCACAACCTGTATTTATAGGACAGTTTTTTGCTTTATCTATGAAGTCAATGGGTATTTCTGAACTCCTCAATAGGCTTCCAACAGGCATATACCATTAGGTAACCAGATTTTGAAGTCGAAGTGTCGTCATTTTGAGTTTTAATTTTTGAAATGACTCTCTTTATTTTTGTACACCCTGTATTTATAGGACAGTTACACTTTACTTCTATGGCTGAACCGAATACCATTGTTTCTTTTTTGCTTTATTTATGAAGTCAATAGGTATTTCCGGACTCCTCAATAGATTTCCAACAGGCATGTACCACTAGTTAGCCAGATTTTGAAGTCAAATTGTCGCCATTTTGAATTTTTTTTTTCCTTTTTTTTCAGGTAATATTGATAGGCTTTTTGATAGCTTATGTATTTTAAAAACCTTTAATATTTATATAAGAAAAAGTTTTTGAAATGATTTTTTGTCGATTTATTAAAGTTTTAGCTAAACAAATAAAAAATAAACCCCCTATCCAGTTTTTGCTCTTCGAATTCAGTTTTACTTCATAGTTAAATTAATCTTGTTTTTTTATACATAATTTTATAGAAGAACAGATATTTATTGAAATCTCTGCTTTAAAATAATCCTGCGTTAATGGGTTTTAACCTTTCACTGCATACTGTATCAAATTTGATACAAAATTTATTTTTCGTGTTAATAATGAAATTATTTGTCCACTCGTAGATTGGAAACATCATAAGAGACCGGATAATAATCATTCGTTCCATTTTCCATGGACTGCAGAGGTCCTTTGATAAATCTGTAGTGCAGGGGTGGCGCCAGTGGGGGGATCAGGGGGATATCCCCCCCCCGTCGGGAAAATATTTTTGTACGCGATATTCAATTAGTTGAAAAATATAGATCTAGCGAAAATTTGAGACCAATTTCATTACACTTATCCCCCCCTACAGCAGGTCGTGGCCCCCTGTTGGACAGATCTTGCCCCCCGTCTGGCGAACTCTAGCGCCACTGCTGCTGCAGTGGTCAGTTATTCAATTCCTGACGCAACTATTGACATATTTACGCAGTTTTTAGCGTCTTGCGTCTTTGATGGTTTCATCAATATCTTCTACGGATATTTACCGTTTGATATTACTTTTAAAGATATTTTTTATTGCTTTATAAAAATGAAATAATGATTTGATACGTTCATTAAATTCCATTTAATGATATCACACTTCTATTTTGATTATTTTTTTGTGTATTTTTTTGTTGTTATGTGTGATCTTCCCATGGCAAAAACATCTTTTACTTTAAAATTTAAAAAGTCGAGCATTGAAGGGTTCAAATAAAATTCAACTCCACGCATGAGTCTTGTAAAAGTCATTCTATTTTAAACAGACAAACATTTCAAAGTTTCCATTGTCAAGCCACTCGGATGCGTGCACCCTTTAACCCTTTACGACACAGTTTTAAGAAGGTATTTCTGTAAATCCTGGAGGCTTTCCAAACAGCGACTTCTCTTTCACGGTAGGTTAGACGGCGGTGTATTACGTCTGCCACCTTGTAACGCGAAATCAATTATAACAATACAGTGAAAACTCCTTTATGTAAGGTAAACAATGATGGTGGTTTTTGTGCATTTAAAGTAGGACTCGTATGTCGATGGTGAACAGACCTGGATTAAACCTCCTATCGGCGCTAAGACGTCTTTTTCCGTCTTTCATGTTCAGTTCTAAACCAGATAATTTGTATATATATGTATAACCCTTTGAACGGCAAAAATATTTCAGCTGAATGCTTTGAAAACGGCCTCTTTGTAGCTAAATGGTGAACGCAAATGTTTCGGAGCCGGTTTTCGGGTAATAAACAGAGAGCAACTTTCTATACGCCGGAGCCGGTTTAAGAGTAATAATCGGAGAACGACTTTCTGCGACGGAGCCGGTTTTAGAATAGTCATCAGAGAGCGACTTTCTATGTTCCAGCCGTTTGGAGGGTTAAGGTGTGCCCAAATGAGAAGGAGACTACAGTTACAAGTGTGGCATCACCGCGGCATCTGGCAATATCATGAATTGTGATTTCATGCAAATAGGATCCACCCTCTTTGTGATGTCATCCATTGACCAATAGCGATGAGCCTGTTACAGTATTTAACCCCTTGCACTATTTTCACGAGTCTGACTCGTGATGAAAATTTTAGGCCAAACTTGAATATCACGAGTCAGGCTCGTTGTTTAATGTCATGTCAAACGTGAATATCACGAGTCAGGCTCGTTGTTTAATTTCATGTCAAACGTGAATATCACGAGTCTGGCTGGTAATCGATATTTCGGGGCAAACATGAATATCACGAGCCGTACTCGTGGTCTTAATCTCGGGCTAAACAAGAACGCCTGAATGGGCTCTTATCTCTTCTTTTCTCTTCTTTATATGAATGGGTGTGTAAACATCTCATGGGTTTTTCATTTTTAGGTCTGGTGTTTATGATAATCTGAAAATTTATTTCAATTCAAATATTACTGCCGTAGATTCGCTTCAACTCATTTGTATTTTGCTAGTAATTAATCATATTATTATTACTTAATAATTAAAATACTTTTTAAAAGTTTTTGATTCCAATTCATTTGAAATTCACAAGAGCACCATCGCGTGAAGTAAACACCAGTGCGGCTACCTTGCACTTATTCGTAAGATATCGTATTTAAAGTTCCGACACTCTGGCTCCTTCGCTTCGGCTCTTTTCGAGACCATTCGGGTTGTTCCGAATTTCAGCGAAGTGCAAGGGGTTAAGGACTGATTTCTACTGTTCATTATCTGCTCTTCCTTATTTGTATCATTTGATTAGCTAGCTGTATAATGATTTTATGATTTAATATTTTAATTTAATTGTTGTTTCATTAAATTTGTTATTTTATTTACGGGTAGTCTTGCTTTGACTTCGTCACCAGTTACGCACAATGGAATACTTCTGATTTATGAGGAATACAGGTATGATAGATCAAGAAGCCGAGTAGGGTAGAATTGTACAAGTTAACATGTAGCACTTGAATGTCAATAGTTCTATGTACAGACTACCTCAGCGACTAGATTAGTAAATCTCGCCTCTATCAATTCTGTAAAGTTAACTTGGCCTAGTAGTTACATAAGTAAAGAAATTTTAATAACAATATTATAATTACAGTTCATGTGGAACAGTACGACTATAAATAATCGCCGTTGACATTGATACACTGATACCAGCGAGTAGGAAGGGAGTGGATGGCTTCAGTGTAGAAACTGTTGGGTCAGACAAACACCCATTCTCGCCGTTTTCTGATTCTCTGACAGATGCTTGGGCACCCACTGTGCACAAATTTGCCATAACCAGGCTTCCTGTGGATTAAGTGTTGCGCAGTTCCTTTGCTTATCGACAGTTCAACAGCAATTTCAAGTGGGGAGATCCGACGATTCTGCCGTATGAGCTCATCCACAGCCGAAATCGTGGCACTGTTGGTCCCCACGTGCGCCTGCTCAGGGCGTGGCAAGTCCTTGATGTTTACGCGTCCCGCCTTATAACGCTGACAAAACCGGAATATGGTGCACCGTACGAGACACTGCTCTCCGTACACCTCTTTCATCCTACGATAAATTTGTGAAGAATTCTCCCCTTTTGCGAGAAGAAATTGGATAACTGCTCTTTGTGCTGATCTGGAGGAATCCATGAAGCAACGAACTGCAGAAACAACTCTCCAGAAATGAGGATATTGATGCGAAGCCGTTAACTACGCAGGTGCAACAGGGAATACCACCACGCCATCTATCCACTAGCACATTAACTTATTGAGATTTGATACAACGCCGATACAGCTAAGGTCTCCTTTTCATTTGGGCACACCTTATATATGTTAGTCATCCATGATTTCAGAGATATGATTGGATACAAAACCAGCTGGAGTGGTCTTCCCAAAACTTTCTCTTATCCGCCCTAACACTAATTCGGTGGGAAAAATACACCAATCTCCAGTAACATGCGCCATTCCTTAACAAAGATGTCGAAAAACGTCCGAATCGATCACGCCCTTTTCTTTTTTTGCGTCGTAGAATGGTGAAGAAACCGAATTTACAATTTGAACCCTTTTTTCAACCGATTGAAACGAAAATTGGGCACAGATATACAATTAATATTAGCAGACCTCATACCAGTTTTTATTTATCTAAGTTACGGCTTTCAGGGGTAATCGTGTTCACAAATATGAGATTAGACAGACAGACATTCAACCCTTTGACGGATTTGCTCAAACTTTTATACGGTCCTACACTCTTTGTGATAAAACTGTGTACTAAATTTTATCCATCTAGCTATCTAAGTTTTTGAGTTATCGTGTTGACATGAAAGCATACAGACAGAGTTCCCGTAGACTGTTTTTGTCCAAAATTTGACAAAAACCTACAAATTATGTTTAAAGATCACATACCAAATTTCATCCCTCTATCTCTAATATTTTTCGAGTTATCGTGTTCATAGACGGACACAATCCCAAAGTTGTGTTTTTTGAGGTCGAAAACGTGGAGATCCGTCAAAATCTCGAGTTCGAATTTTTTGACAATTACAATACTTTCTCTTTGTATGCTTCGTAAACGAGAAAGTAAAAATTCGTTTCATTTACTTTAAAAGATAAGTTTTCTATCGTGAAAGATAAACGTTCAAAATAATTGGGCCCTCGGAGCGGCCCAATGGAAACGGGAATCCTCGGTGGCGGTCGCTATGGAAACGGAATATTCCACTGCATTTTGGGGGTGAAGGAAAGGGTTTTATTTCATTTGGCGCAGATATAACCGACAGAAGTCTCGTTTCGCTTTGTACTACGGTCGAAAATGAATTCTCGTTTTACGAAGTGTGCTTAGTTCTCCAAATGTTGCGGTTGATTTTATACCCGTTATCCTCCTTTCTTCGACTCGTCTACTTGCGGCAAACCTGTCCAGGGTTTTTGTCCTGGTGGTAGGACAGCATTCACTACTTCGCTTCCCTCTCCCCCAAGGGTGGCACCGTAAATATAAGGATATGAGTTGCTGTCAGATAAGTAAGCAGGAACTCGCTTCCCTCTCCCCCAAGGGTGGCACCGTAAATATAAGGATATGAGTTGCTGTCAGATAAGTAAGCAGGAACTCGCTTCCCCTGTAGGTATAGTAATGGTGGAGCTTCGAGTCCCTCCACCAGTAATAGTACGTACCTCCTTCGGGAGGGGTCGGGCTGTGGCCCGATGATGGGCCATTAGGACTCCGGCCTCAGCACTCTAATTGTTGTAACGGCCTCTGTGGAACAGAATCCCGGACGCTACGACAGGGCGGGGTGATTCTGCTTTCCGGTTTCGCTCCCCTATCCGTTGTTATCATCTTGTGTAAATGAAAGCTTGTAATGACGCGCGGGACGTGGTAGTTATTCGATCTCATCGTATTTGACTTAAGGAAGTGACAACATCGCATTAACGTTTTGTCAACACTGCCAGTGACGTAGCGAGTATAAGTGTCGTCCTGGGCATGGTATTATCTTTAACCCACCTCATTATGTATTGTTTTAAAATATGGCATAAACGCAGTAATATTTTGACTTCATGACATCCCCTAAAACTACCTCCTGGGTATCTTTCCCCCGCAGTGGCGTATTCCCCCCGGCATTACGCCACTGCGGACGGACACACTTCCCGGAGACGCATTACGTCCAGAATTTGATAGAAAGCTTCAATTTTGGTGAAAGGACCACATAACAAATTTCATTCTTCTAGCTTGTTGCGTGTTTGAGTTATCGTTTTCGCAGACATAATACAAAAGAAAGAATTCGACGGGGGGCTGTCTCTGCGAAACGGTCGCTGGGATTGAGGTGCGTAGACTTACTTACCTCACTCAACTGTGACTAAAGTAGCTGTATGTGACTATTAACTCTACAGTCTATAGTGATTATTAGTCTAGTGTGACTATGTGACTTTATCTATGTAAAATTCTTCAAGATTTTCACAAACTTTTCAACTAGACTGTGACTACACCGTAATTCCAAATTCTAAAATTATTTTTGAAATTTTCAATATCTACCTTTCTCTGTTAAATGAAACTAAAACCAACTTTTTATGTTATTTGGTTGCGGAACTATAAGCGTTTAACTTTAGCACGAAATTATACGTTATTCAACAATTCTTGAGTAATATTTCGCGCGATCGATGAATGAATTGCCTTAGTCTGCGTGCGCGCGCATCGGTCGCTGTGACGTCATCAAAATTCTTCGTGATTGTCACCAACTTTGCAGCTCGACTGTGACTAAACCGTAATTGTAAATTCTAAAATTCTTTTCGCAATCTTCAAAGTCCACCTTTCTCTGTTAAATGAAACTAAAACCAACTCTCTATGACATTTGGTTGCGAAGCTGTAAGCGTTTAACTTTAGCACGAAAAGCATAATTATTTCCTTTCCCGACACAACATTAGACCACTATGGAGAGACGTAAGTCTACGTCAAAAAAAATGATGAGATTTTTTCCACCGTAAAGGGTTCCCGAGTGGAAAAAAGTTCGAGAAACCTTGCACAAGAGAGGCATTGTTCACCCGAGGAAAGAAGACATTAACCTAAAAATCTTACCCGCCCGACGAAACACATTTTTTTCTGCGTGCGTGTATACGGCGCGTATGAGGGGGGGGGGGGCTTTAGATGTTATTGAGGCTAAACTCATCCCTTGGCAGTGCTTAGACTGCAGTAATTAGCAGGAACATTATCGCTGCGAGAATCTACCCTTTCCATTTGCCTGAATGCTGTGATCAGCTTTGCTCTAACGCATTTAAGGCTCGCTTCTCGCATTCCATTGCGTTAACCAATTATCTGCGTTAGAAATCTTCATTTTGGTGCGGCTGACGTGTATACACTTCGCGTGAAATGAAAAATTAACATCCGATATAAAAACTCAAAATTTAAGTAATATGTAATACAGATGTCGTTTAGTGTCATGTTTCTTTTATATTATTAGTTAACATGGTATAAACTTTAAAAAAATTCAGTTAAATTCTTTGGTCTGAAGGTTAATCCCCATATAATGCATTGCTTTTCACAAAATGAATTTTTCATTTCCCCCCAATGCATCGGATATTTCCCGTACTTTACATGCACAGCGGGAATTACTGGTAATTTACTTGTATATCGGGTATTCCACGATAACAACTGCAATAATATAATATAATATAATATAATATAATATAATATAATATAATATAATGTGATGTGATGTGATGTGATGTGATGTGATGTGATGTGATGTGATGTGATGTGATGTGATGTGATGTGATGTGATGCGATGCGATGCGATGCGATGCGATGCGATGCGATGCGATGCGATGCGACGCAATGCAATGCAATGCAATACAATACTCGCGAACTGTGATTGGTTGTTATTTGGTTTGTTGCAACAACGTGATACTTAGAAATTTCAAACAAATTCAAGTTTTAAGTTAAATTAATTTTCAATATCTTTTTCAACAATGTATAGTTAATTTTTTATCCAACAAAAATGCAATTATTATTCTTTTGTATTCATTTCTACGTAGCATTTATTCTGGAACCGTTCGACGTGCATACTTGTCATGGCTTGATCTCAACTGATGACTCCATGAGGGACTTTTGTAAATAAATTCCACAATTAAGTGGTTTAATTTAGTCTATCGCCTCCGCTTTCATAAAGCCATCGATGTTTACCATCAACTCACCTTTCGTTGTTTCAATGCACTTATAAACAATATCTGTTTCTAACGAACGTGTAAGTCAAGTATGCTCTTTCCGCAAGTTCTGTGTTCGTGAATGGTATTAAAATTCTTTTTGCTTTAACGCTGAGTTCTCAGTTGTCTTCTTTCACTGCTACCCAGTAGACTTTCGGACTTGGTAACTTTCATTTCTCACAAGAACTTGGGGAAACAAAAATCTATAAATTGTTTTTCCATTTTAGGCTCATGTGGTTTGTATTTTCCTCCATTACCAACATTATTGTTACAAAAATCGTCCTATGGGTCCAACAAGCAGAATAATGAAGAGTGATGGATAATGAACAGCAGGATAATAAAGATTCCTAAATATTCAGGAAAACACGAAGAACAGGTAACAGGAACAATAGCTCCTGTACAGATTAGCAGCGCAAACAGACAACAATTCACTAGTAATAACAGTAACAGCACTTGCAAATTTAGCAGCACAAACAGTCAGCAAATCCCTAGCTAAGACAGTAACAACACTTTTAATAGCGCTCACACTGCAGACGAAACTCTAAAGTCATCCCTCCTTTCGGTTGCCTCCGTTTATATACCCTTTCTCGACTGGTCGTGACGTCACATGGAATTATCTAGTACAGTGGTTCCCAACCCATGGGCAGCGGCCCACTAGTGGGCCTCTGATAGCATATTAATGGACCGCGAATTGCTAGTCAAGAGTCGAAGTCAAGGGAACTTCAATAGTCTTCACTTGTTTCTTGTTTTATAAAACAATATATTTTTATTCCTTTTACAGTAAGCTTCACTAATTACTAGCATATAAGGGCATCTAATATACAGGGTGTCCACACTTATCGTGGTCCAATAGCTAATTTCTAAACCGTTAGAGATAGACAAATTGCTCCAATTGGTAAAATGCTTTAAATGAAGGGAAAAATTATAATATATGGTTTTGAGTGAATAAATATATTCCTGAAAAAGTTACGAAATCTGCTATCACTTTTTATGTAGCCCCCGGTCCTATCAATCGTATTTAGTAAAATATTTTTGACTCTCTAACATTTTAAACAAAAAAAGTTCCACTCTTCTGCGACTAAAACTGATCGATTTATGGAGCTTTGAATTTCATGATTTTTACCAATCAGCGGCCTCGTCCAGCAACTTCTGTGCGTTGATTGATGAATCGTCTTCAAGACGGCTATTGAAATGGTGTAAAGTGGTCTAAGTCAGCGATATATTCAAAGCGCCATAACTCGATCAGTTTTAATCGCAGAAGAGTGGAACTTTTTTCGTTTTAAATGCTGAAGATGTGAAGCATTTTCTTCTGCTCTTTCAGATTTCTTTCTCCGAGCATTTGATGGCTTTCCATTCTGAACGATTGGATAGCCGATACAATGCAGATGGCATCCTTTGTCACAACTGGCATGGGGAATTCCTTTGTCTTTGTATGACAGTTCTTTGCGAAGGGAAAACTGAAATATTTAAAGGATACCCAGAAGATATTTCAACATACTGCTGCTGATATTTAAAATTCAAAATGTCATTTTACAATCCTTGCTGTTTGCGTTCAAAACTTTCTTACGGCATTAAAATTTCAAGATGATGTTGAAGATGTGAAGCATTTTCTTCTACTCTTTCAGATTTCTTTCTTAGAGCATTTGATGGCTTTCCTTTCTGAACGATTGGATTACCGATACGATGCAGATGGCATCCTTTGTCACAATGGGAATGGGGAATTCCTTTGTCTTCGTATGAGAGTTCTTTGCGAAGGGAAAACTGAAATATTTAAAGGATACTCGGAGGATATTTCAACATAGTGCTTCTGATATTTAAAATTCAAAATGCCATTTTACAATCCTTGCTGTTTGCGTTCAAAACTTTCTTACGGCATTAAAAGTTCAAGATGCTGACGCGGATGTGAAGCATTTTCTTCTGCTCTTTCAGATTTCTTTCTTAGAGCATTTGATGGCTTTCCATTCTGAATTATTGGATAGCCGATACAATGCGGATGACATCCTTTGTCACAATGGGCATGGGGAATTCCTTTATCTTTGTACGAGAGTTCTTTGCGAAGGGAAACGAAACCACTTGTTAACTTTTGCGACTAATGGGACGCATGCGTCCCGAGAGGACGTGAAGATACTTTTCGGATAGAAATGATCCTTGGGCTACTGGGAGTATTTCCCAGAAGCCCTATCGAGTTTTCAGAAGGATTTTTCATTTTCTGAAAATGATAGATGCTACCGTTGGTTGCTGCAATTGCGGCTTTTTTCACAGTGTTGCGTCAGTTTATTTGATATCTGTGTGCTTTCTTATCGAAAAATATAGTGTATTTTCAAAAGTTTTAGTTGACTTATGAATCTAATTGCAAAACTTTTATTTTTTCTATACATATATACTAAATAAAGACTACTGGAACATATATGCCTCAGTGACCACCAGGGGCGTATTAAGCTTGTTGGGGGAGGCAGGCGCTAAAGTTCTTGTGGGCCCTCCGAAAGTATGACGCATATGTACTAGAAAATTTCAACTTGTCAGTTATGGTGATTTAAAATAAGATAATTTTGTATATTTTTAATCACAGTAGTTATACTATTGTTAATAAAATTGCTTTTTATAATTACTTTATGAATTGATTTTAATAACCGGATTAATTAGTTTAATTAATATTTGTCGATAATTTATATGCTTTGTATTCAGTAATTTTAAATTTATGTCTGAAATTCGTGTTTATAAATATTCACATGAAGTATTATCGAAATAATTTAGGATCCATTATATAAAAGTAAAAGTAATTAGTTTTTTCCTAAAGTAAATCTCTAAAGAAATAATAAGCAAAAAGATCTAATATTCAATAAATATTACTTCACAAGTTGGAAATATTTCTCAAAAAATATATTGATTATGTATTCATAATATAGTTTGAGCCTTATAGAGTAAATGAATTATTTTTGAGAAAATGTTTTTAAGAAAATTATTTCTGTTTTGCGAATTTATTACATGGGTTAATTATTTCTAAATGTGATCAAAACACAACACCAATTAATTATTGTAGGAATATAATTAATGGAACATATTGTTAGGTGAAATATCCACTACTAAAGTATCACTGTTGCCTGCATGATAAAATTAAATTATATACTATTAGTCTACAAAATCAATTGTCAGAACCTCCCTATGCCTTTTATTTTAAAAATTGCCTAGATAATTTTTTTTTTTATTTTCATTAAATATTGCAAAACATAATAACTAAACAATGCTTTCATACATGATTTATAAATTAAAATCCAAGGTCCATTCTTAAATAACATTCTAGTATTACGGCACATTTTGGGGGAATTTAAATAGAAAAGTTTTGATTTAATCCCAGAAATTTAAAATTAAATAACGAAAGACCAATTTAAATCAAAAGTTAGGTAACTTTTAAACAGATCAGGAAAGACAACTCTTGGATTTAAACTATATAATTGAAAAAATACAGAAATCCATTCCAAAACCATGTTTTTAAAAAAATAAACATTAGAAAAATATCTTTATAGCTGACTTATTGTAATTCTTTTTTTATTTAAAAAGGTGTTGAAGACTTCATTTTTATTTTCATAGGAAATTTTGAGATGCATTGTTCATTAGAGGAAATAAACTTCATAGATTCAGCTCTTAATTTTATCGGCATTAGTGAATTTTTTTCTATTAAATCTACGAAAATAATTCAGTAATCTTCTGTCGCAATAAATACCAAGATAAAAAAAATGAGAATGGAACACATTTTAAAGTTTTTACTCTTTATTCTAAATAATAAAGAAATTTATTGAACCTAAAGAGATATATTTTTTTTAAAATATTGAAAATTTTACTATGAATTGAAATGGAAACGGCTAGGCTATTATGTTGAAATTTATTTAATAAAACTATGAATGTACTGTTAAACTTATATATATATATAAATATTTATAATTTTCAGGAAATTTTTCGGTATGATTTCTTTTCTGAAGCTGAATGAACGTATGCAATGCCATTAAATATTTGATGTCATATATTATTCAACTCTATCACGATAAATTAAATAAAACATACCTCATTAGTTCTATTCCCCAATGTAAGAAGAATTCTTTTTAAAACAACTAAGTAATGTACGCCACATTCTTCCTCATGAAATCTGACTTCAATTCTGTCCTGGTTTATCTTGTCGTCTTCCAGCTGTACGAATTGTTTTGAATAGCATCACTTTTAAAATGTGTGTGAGCTTCAAAAATGCAGTAAACGTTCCCACGTTTACTGCAAAGCGAATTAGATGCATTAGGGTATTTAAATCCTTAGCGACATTTCTTATGTTCAAGCACCCTGATTGTAATAATAAAATTAGAATTTAAACGATGATAAATATTCTCAAATGTCACTTAAACGCTGTTTAGCAGACGTGTGCGAGGGAAACAAAAGAACGAAGGATATTCAATCACCTAAAATAGTTAAATGACTGCAAGGGAACAGGGGTCTTATCAATTGAACCATTACTACTAATGACTAAAGATATCCAATGATGAAAAAAGCACATCAATCATTCTAATCATTGAAACGATAGCTTCATGAGAAGATATTTTCTTTGTAATTATTGGGTTTCTTTCTCAAACTTCGGAAAGTGATTATCTGGTCATCTGGGCCACTATCTGAACTACGTATGTTTAGGTTTGGTGTAAACATACGATTTGTGTCGATTAGCGGAAATATTCCGGAGAAGCGATTAGTAACGTGAGGTACATTGATAGCTGTTGAGTATTGCACACAGACCTCCCGTGATGCTGTAAAAATGATAAGTGCCGATTTTGCTCAGTACTTTCTCTGGGAAACAGGAAGAGAACCGTACAGACAATAAGGGCTTTGAGTAAGCGCGGGAGGTATGTGCGCAGTACTCAAAGACTATTAAAAATACTTCTTCTGTTCAGGTACTCGGATAGTGACAATAAAACGTGGATTTGGTCAGTTAAAATCGGACATTTGGACAGATTCTTAGAAGGAAATAATCGATTGCGATATTGAAAGAAAAAAACCGTTTCATTTCGGGGCCCCCAGGCTCGCGCCTGATGCGTCTAGCCTTTAATACGCGTCTGGTGACCACGACGGATGAGGATGAGATATAAATATCACGGTCCTATATAGTAAAAGTGGTGTGGCTCTTATTGCCCATCTCCGGTGACTGGCTGTACCACCGTAAAAGGGGGTCGGCACATGAGACGCTCATAATGGTGGTATTTTGCGTCAGCTACAGTGCCGGTGTTTCTTTCGCGACGGCTGATCTTGCAGAATTACCGGGATGCCTAGGCAGGGCCGGGGTTTTTCCTAAGAATAAAACAATTTACGTTTTTACTTCCTCGTATGCGAAGTATACAAAGAGAAAGTATTGTAACCGTCAAAAAATTCGAACTCGAGATGTTGACGAATCTCCACGTTTTAGACCTTTCTGAGTCCGGAAAACACAATTTTGGAATTATGTCTGTCTGTGAACACGATAACTCGAAAACTATTGGAGATACAGGGATGAAATTTGGTATGTGATTTTTACACATAATCTGTAGTTTTCTATCAAATTTTGGACAAAATCCATCTACGGGAAGTCTGTCTGTCCGCGTTCATGTGAACACTAAAAATCAAAAACTGGAATGGCTAGCTGGATAAAATTTTTGTACACAGTTTTATCATCATGAATGTAGGTCCGCATTCAATTTTGGACCAAACCTATCGAAGGGTTGACTGTCTGTCGAACTGTATAATGGCATACTTGTAAAAATTACATCTCCTGAACGCTTTGGTTTAGATAAATAAAAATTGGTATGACGGTTGCTAACATTAATTATAGATCTGTGCCCAAATTTCGTTTCAACCGGCGAATAAAAGGCGTTCAAATTACACAATTAATTTTTCTTATCCGATTCTCCATACGAATGCGTACTGGTAGCAATCTCTGTGTACTCGGAAGGATCACGTCACTTTTTCCTTGAGCCGGCAAGAGTGGAACCTAGCAGTCTGTGATAGTTGCTTTTTAATCGGTACGCATCTCTTTGAATTTGATTCTTTACCTAAACATTTTACAATCACTTTAATCTACAATGAAGCCTTCTAATAGTCATTGGATTTTGGGTTACAGTAGGTTCAAATTTTTTTTATCCACGCATGGGGAGGAGAAGGAGCACCTTCTTGGGGAAGTATACGAGAAAGTTTAGGGGAGACCACTCCCGCTGGTTTTGAAGCTCTTTTAGATATTTTTGGAATTCTAGTGTGCATGAACTCGTAGTTCATTCTACCAAAATTGTTATGGCGTTGAAAAAAATTTTTCGTCGCTAAAGGGTTAAAGCATCAAATGGTAGTCAAAATTGGTTAGTGAGTACGGAGAGTGACGTTTCTGGCAACCACACATTGCTACTTAAATCACAGATCATCATTAATCAAAAACTGGCATTTGACGAATCTGTTCTCACTATTTTTCTTCTTTTTTCCTTTCTCGCCTCGTCTAAAATATCTAACTTGGCTTTATTTTGAACTGTTTTCCTTTAATACTCTGCTGTTAGGAAAAGCTGATAGTATTTGTTTTATCTCTCCTACGACTTAAAAATTCTGCTCTTTTAATTCAGCTAAAACGCACAAAATTTAAGATTTAATATTGAAATGTAGAATTTAGGAATAATTAAAAATTAAATGTTATTACTTTTAGGATATATGATTGCAATCCTCGAGAATTACTATAACTGATCAACTGAATTCGTCTGAACACAGAAAGCCGTGAGTGACCGCATCACTGGCGATTGATGTCACACGTGATTCTATACTTCTTAAGCCCATAGCTCATGGACGAAGTTTTCTAGACAGCAGAAGTTTCTTCTCTCCGAAACCGGTTTCGACCACCTAAACCACGAGTATTTTCAGTTCCGACAGTAAAACTCTTTCGAGGAAATCACGCCCGTGTGATAGGGGCTTTAACGGTACAATTACGGAAATGGAACAGGAACTTTCTTCTTTACACTGAATATGAAAACTAATGACTGAAGTGAAATACATTTCACATATATCAAATACTTTCAGGTCGTACCTTATTGTTGTTCAGCGCTATTTAACTCTCTGAACCCGGCTAGAGTGAGAATTCCATTGCCTCAAACCCTGGAGTGAATTTTCGCTCATAGAAACAGAATGGAATCGTCACGTTCTTTACAGAAATTCCAGGTGGTCGACACCTATGGTTGCCCCATAAATTGTCAACAAAGAAAGGAACTACATTTTTCCTAAAACATTCACATTGGCGCCCGAAATCGGCTGGTCCGGCTTCTGTCGAACGGGCGGTTTGAGGTGCGATAGGGCTCATAGGGTTAACTTGGCCATGATAGACCAAAAACCTTTCCCCGCTCTGTCCCTTTGAGTTGTCACTGGCTATAGTGCCACTCATTTCTAAGCTGAAGTGTCGGCCATGAAACCACCGACCCTGACAATGGAGGCTTGTCAGTTTAGAAACGAGCAGTGCTGCAAAAATTCTTTCTGGTACTTCATTATCCTGCTTGAAGACGTTTGGACGATGTTCGAATCCTGTATAACGCGACCTGAGTTTTTTATATTCAATTGTTTCGCTCAGCAAAAGCTGTGAAAATATTATTTTTTGAAACTCTGCGGTGTTCATCTGTTCTTGCCTCTAAGAGAAACCAGATCCCAATTAATTGCTTTTTCTTTCCTTCAATAATCTTCTGTCAGTTGCATCCAATGCTTTCGACCCATTCCCACAATCTGGGCCATCATTTTTACAAATAGCAACTTCTGCAAATGAACATCCTCTTCCTCCTGCGATGAGGAAATTTAAAACTAACCAAACTTCAACTGCCCATCCTGAGTCTTCATATCTTCTCCATCCTTTTTCTTTGGAGATGGAAGGTCTCGTTTCACCAGTTCAACATTCAACTTTGCCTCCTCCTCATCCAATCATCCCCTAATGAATTCAAAACCCCTTTGTCGTTCTTTCAGGACTTTCCACTAAGATACACCGTGTTTCACCTTCTTCAGATAGAGTTCCATCAGCTAACTCTTCTTCAAAATCGAACTTATTAAAACTCTGTGCGGCCCATTTGTCTGTTTTCTTGTACATTTTTTATTTTATTTTTATTATTGTATTAATTTGATTTTCATCTTTCTTCTTTCATATTTTTTTATTTTTTGAATGTTCTTTTTACTCTTCTTATAGTTCTTCCATTACATTTAGTTTTTATTATTGTCCAGTTATTTCATGTTTAACCGTGTAATTTGGTGTTTTTTCAAAGTTTTACTTTGCTCTGTGCTACCAAATTTTTTTTTATGATGTAATAATAAATGCACAATAGCAATTCTCCCTAATGGAATAGCTAGCTCCTGTAAACATTTTTAAACTTGTTGCGTTTTTTAATTAGTCAGCGGTGTAGAGAATTGTCAATATTTAAGAGATGTCATCCCCTCGGTGTTGTCATTTTTCTTCCACTTCATGTCCGCGACACTGTTTAAATAACCTTAAGGTTATAGTTGCAGGGGCATGGGGTGGTGTTATGTTATGTTCTTGCCTCTAATAATAATGATTGATCCCTCTTTATAAAAATCTTCATCTGAATCTTTTGAAAATTATCTATATCTCTATTTTAGAAAAGTGTATTCTAACAACAGGAAACATGTATTGAATATACCAGCCATGTTTCTTTCGAGGCAATATAGAGCGAAACAGAAACCCATAAACCGTATGGAGAGAAGGAGAAGAAAAACATATAGAGGAAATGAAGGCGAACTTTAGGTGGGCTCGTGGGAAAAAAGTGTGTATCTTTCTGTCCGGTGGCCGTGCGCCAAATCGGGATCGAGGGAAATGCAGCTCTGGCAACTACAAATTTAAAAGGAGAAAGGTTTGCTTTTACTCACCTGATTCATGGCTACGCTGTGCATAGGCGAATTTTGATACTTTAGAGGCCTATTCGCTTTGCGCCAAAACATGTATCTTTCTTGCTTGGTGATTCATTTTCTGTCTTCTTGTTGCGTTTGTATTACTTTTTTTCTTATTTTCATAGAAGTAAGAAACTAAGAACCAAAACGAAAATGCAAGCTTCTAAAATAATTTCAGGTGGTGCTGCAACTTTGCAACCCTAATGAGAGAGCCGCCACTGGACTTTGACTTATGAAGAGACAAAGCGTTCTAGAACTTTGTAGCTAAATTTTCCCGGGACGGATATCTCAGTGTTTGATTCATCACGTTCTTCAAGAGTCACAGCAGAACCAGAACTCTGTGTCCGGGTGAAAACTTCCCAAAAGATCTTTCACTCCCTTCCGGCTTAATCAAATAGATATTTTCCGCGCTGAAGATATCCGAATAGGTGTTTGGGGGGGGGACGAGTCAAAAGTCTCCTGTTTGAAAAGCAAGATTCAAGAGATGTTCCGGGAGCAATTTTGCTCGCTTCGCATATTTATAGCAACGCGGAAAATGGATTGGGAATGTCACTTTTGATATATTTCGGGCGATTACACTCGCTTTAGTTTTTCAGGGAGGCGATGTTTCCTCCCGGAGTGTCAGGGAAAGTAACACCCTTTGAGATGTTCTGTCGGATGATTACCTGGAGAGGATATAAATTGAATGCAGCCGTCGATGCAGATGCATAAGTGGAGGGAAGCACCGCTCCCAACAGGATTCCAACTCTTTTATCCAATTACTTTGTCGCATTTTTTGGCAAAGTTTCTTGCTTGTGGGAGATTCGCAGTGTGAATATTGAAACTGCTGCGTTCACCTCTACCGAATGTAAGACAAGTATCTTCTAAATTTTTCGGTAGTCAACAAACAAGATTTTGGCAACGCGTTGCCTACATATGATTGCTGTTGAATATTTTTACTTCCTTGTGTATGAAGTACAGGGTATCCACAAATTAGTGTCGGGGATTCCGTAACTATAACCTGTGATCAAAGAAAGCGACGATAAATATTATTATATATTCATAAATTACAAGTCGAGATCTTCTTAAGAACACAAACAAAGGTAAGTAATTTCTAGATGGCAGCCCTTTGCGACATGTAACCCATCAATAATTGGGTTGAAATTGAGTTCAATTTCGATGTGTTTGGGTTAAGATTAGCAAAATATATCCATTTTTTATACAAGAACAGTCAAGTATTTTTGTATGTTGGGTGAAATAAGAACATCAAAACTCCTTTAGTACAAAAGTTGTAGCAGCCTTTCATAGCAAGTAACACATCGAGACTGAACTCAATTGTCAGCCAAGTGCCTATGGGCAACATGTTACGAAAGAGGGTCATGTGAAAATTACTTAGCGTTGTTTGCGTTATTAAAAACCACTTTCTGAGTTGTATTTCATGAATATGTAATAATATTTATCTCCGTGCTCTTCAATCAAAAGTTATGATGTAAGGAAATCCCGGCAATAATTTGTGATTACCCTGTATATACAGAGAATGTAATACAGGGTAATACTAAACAGTTGCAGAGATTACACATAGCTACAACTTCCTACAACGCGTCTACACAGGCATACACAGTTTTTTCTTCGTTCTTAGAAATTATACTAAAAGCGCCTTATTTATAAGAATGTTCCCGATTCGCGCAGTCGCCCTCATGTCTAGGAAAAATATTACAAATATTTTTAGTTATTGCGTTTTGTTTATGTGCACGTTGTCATATCGACCAATGAAGCTATCAAATGCATCTGTGTGCACAGCATTTTCTACTGAGGAAACTGGAGAAACAAGAAGCTTGACAAACAAGCTAATATCATAATACCACCTGAAAATGTTGAGTTTTTCGAATAATGACTTCCGAAGTTAACGCTGGAAAGTATTAAAATTTATCATTGTTAAACTGTCAAACTAAGTTTAGACATATTTAAAGACATTTAATGGATGTTAACGTTTTATTACACAACACCTAGTCACAACCATTTTTGGCCAGAGAGATTTTGGTCTCAGAGTTCTTCTGATGGAGTATAAAGAAAGTCGAGGATGAAAGACTGCCAGTATTTTATGATACAAATACACTTGTTGACTTTTAGAATACGGATTTCAAGATATTTTTGAGATCCTGTCGGAGAATACAGAATTCTCACTAAATTTCGAGTTCGGAAAATTTTCTAGCGTTCTGCACTGAACAGCTGCTTCAGGTGGATGTGAATCCATTCCTTCAAGCATAAACTAAAAATGCCTCGCATCACTTCTGTAAAGACTGTTTAGATTTCGTTCTTGTGAAATATTTTTTTCTATTTTGTTTCCAATCGTCCGGGAAAGGTTCAGGCCACAGAGGAAAAGTTTATTTGACCTTAAAGTCGTTTTTTCTCGACAGAAAACTTATCCCAATTAGAATCCAAAATGGAAAGTGGCTTTTGACGAAGTTCTTCATATGGATTTTTCCTCCCTTGGTTTTTTCAATCGTATGTCGTCAATTTTGTTATGTTTTGATGTCTATTATAGTTTTGTTTTTCTTTCAATTGTTTTAATATCACATTCGAGCATAATTGCAGAAAATAAATGTCAGAATTTTTATGACAGAAGTTTGAATTATTCCGTCGCACGAGATGACAGGAACAAAAGTGTCCCAAGATCATTTTTTGCTCTATAAAAAGAACCAGGCAAGAAGCACTTTGCTTCTTCCGCTGAATCACCTCAGATTTAGAAAATGTACAAAATGCCGCAATAATTTTGATTTGTTTTATTATCATCAATTTTAGAAGGACTACGTTGGATAACGCCACTGATTGACCTCTAAATAACCTTGAAAGAAATAGCCTGATGTAAGGAAAGTAAAAAAATATAGCCGCAATATATAACTAAAGCAGATTAATAATAAGCAATCAGAGAATGGGAGACGATAACATGATCGGTCGCGTTCTGATGATTCGTGAAAATAGATTTCGGCACCCGGCGCAGTCATTAAGCCCTAACTGCGGTCATTATGAGTGTCCATTTAGATGCGTTGCATTTCTTGTTTCCTTTTCCAGGTGAAGGCCAATTAAGTTAGGACAAAATGGCTTATCAAATCCTGCTCATACAATCAAAGGAAATGTCTCCCAAATTAATGGTGTTTCTGATAGTCCATTTAGTCATTTTTTTACAGTCCAACCTTATGATTGTGAAAGTATTCGGCTGTACAAAGTAGATAATATATTAAAGAAAACATTGATTTACATTAGTGTTTATTTTTGTTTCATGAAAATATTTCTAAACTGCGCTTTCTGAAATCACTTTTTTAGTATACAAGGAGAAAGTATTGTAATCGTCAAAAAATTCGAACTCGAGATTTTGACGAATCTCCACGTTTTAGACCTCCCTGAGTTCGAAAAACATAACTTTGGAATTATGTCTGTCTGTCTGTGAACACGAAAAGTCAAAAACTATTAGAGCTACGCGGACGAAATTTGGCATGTGATTTTTACACATAATTTGTAGGTTTTTATCAAATTTTCTACTAACTCCGTCTAAGGGAAGTCTGTCTGTCCTCGTTCATGTGAATTCTATAACTCAAAAACCTAAATAGATAGATGGATAAAATTTGGTACACAATTTCTTCATCAGAAATGTAGGTCCGTATAAAACTTTGGTCCAAATCTGTCAAAGGATTGACCGTCTGTCGGTCTGTATAATAGCATACTTTTGAACGCCATAACTTCTTTAAAAAATTACTTAGATAAATGAAATTTCGTACGTAGTCTTGAAACCCAAATTGTAGATTCGTCTCCAATTTTCGTTTAAATCGGTTAGAAAAAAGGCGTTGAAATTACCTATTCGGTGTTTTCTCCATTCTATGCAAAAAAAAGCTACGAACGTTGGAGCGAGTGTTTTCCCCACATTAGGGAATACCTCACGCTTTCCGGCACGCAGTGTGTTTTTCCCTCCTTATCTGTGTTATTCGTATGCGAGAAAGTTTTGGGGAGGCCACTCCCGCTGGTTTCTCTTTGCGATAAGTAGAAATATCGGCGATAAGCACTATGAGAACACTTCCAGTACAAATCAAGATAATTTTCTTTCAATTTCTTTTGAATTTGTGATCAGCGCTCCAATTTTGAAGAATTTCATCGCAAAAAGCTTGAATTTTTCAAATAGTAAAGTCTTTTTTACGCAATCAAATAACATAAACTTCTTGCACTTTTCTCCCCGGCAGAGAAAAAACTGTGTTGCCCCATTTTTGTGTGAAAAATTTTGTTGCAACCCCAAAATTGGAAATATGCGAAAAGTATTACTAATGATAAATAAAAAAAGAATTTAAAATCTTTATTTAGCAAGTCTTAGCCCCGTTTACGCAAATATTTTTCGAACAAAGCATTACCCGAAGCCCACTGGTGGTGAAAAAATCTCGGCTTCGCCACCAAAATGTGGTTCAAAAGTAAGAGGTCCGTTCTGAAATAGACTTCATTGTTGCTTCAAAACAAAAGTTAAGGGGACATACGACTGTTAAGTTCCGATTTTATGAAAAAAATATATATTATTTCCCAGTCTTTTTTGAACAATTTAAACAATCCGCTTTAAAAAATTCCCATAATTGTGAAAGTTATGAAGGAAAATGTATCAGGTGTTCAACGTAAACATTAAAAATGGTCATATCTTTAAAGCGCTATATCTCAAAATATTTTTTTTAATATTGCTCACACAATATCTCAAGAACTATTGAATATTTTTAAATAAAATTTTTACTGAATATGTATTGTACTATGTTCTATAGATTGAACCATATTTTTTGTACATATATTCTCCAAAGAAGATTTTTTGGGGGGTAAGAAAAGTTGAAATTGTAACTATTTTTAACATTCTATTTTAAATAGAAATTAAATTTAAATGTTAATAAATTGCGGTTGAGTTTCTTAAAAATAGTGTTTGGATTACTTAGATACCCAAAATATTGAGTTTAGAGCAATATCTTATCCGTAATCATGCGCGCAAGGCGACTATCTCATTTTTTCTCCAAAAATTATACCCATATTTATTACTCTCTCAAATAAACACATACAAATATAAAGGCTTGAAAATGTGTGCACTTTAAGAGAAAGAACAGATATTTTTCTGGAAAAAAGTGAGTTTGTGAATTGCTTTGTTTCAGAGATATAATGTATCGAATTTGACAGTTTCCCACCCATTTTTTCGAGGTTTAAGAGTCGCATCTCCCCTTAAATATAAGTAAACTAAACGATACTTTATGGAATTCCTCTGTATCGAATTCGATATTTATTTGTTGGACTGCGTGGAGGTTCTCGTATCTGGCCAAGAAAAACCAGTGGCGGCTAGTAGGGGGCAGTTGCACCCCCTACTTTTTTAGGAAAAAATTAAATTTTTATATCATTTTAGCTGCCTAAAACTAGAATTTATAAAATAGCAACTGGAAAATTAGCTAATTTTTAAACTAAATTTTTAAATTTTGTTGTCTACCCTCCTACACTTCCTTTCCTTTTAGATGTCTATAAATTTTTTGCACCTCACTTTTTCTACCGAATCGCCACCACTGATAAAAAGGAATGAGCGTTTTTGCGCGCGCTGTGTCTACGCACAAAACATTATTTCCGTGTTTTGAATCTGTGAATTAAATGTTACTTTCAGACACCGTACACTCGGTTTAGTTACTTATTACAGTGAAACCTAGCGACCACCCTCCATTCCCAAGAAAATTGGCCGCTGGTAGGGGTAGCTGCTCTAAAGGTATCTCAAGTTTGGAAGTGCAAAATAAGCATTCAAACAAGCCCAAATTCCTTATTTTTGATGAAGCGAATTTTAAGAATTATCAAAGTAAAAGGTACCTCGAAATTTTCTAATTCTTTCGAAAAAGATGCAATTTGCGTTTGCTGGGATCTTCAGCCTTTTCGGAGGTAAATCTTTCCAATATTCTTTTCTTTTAATTGTGAAAAATAAATACCTAATTGTTTCCTAAATTCTAATCGATGGTTGCTGAGAAGTCTTAATAATATTATGTATTTTTCCTAAAGTCTGTTGAACTGAAAATTTCATTTGCGAATAGTCGCAACCCATATCAGCAGCTTCTCCGTATCGGTGCGAAACAGTCACAAGTAGACTCTTGAATGCCCCATCCCGGTAGAGGCCGAAGTTCACTTTTCCCTTCACTGTGTGAAAGGAATGATTAATTTCGATCTGATTTCAGGGGGTGTTTTTGAATGTGTGGTTTTCTTCCCTAATAAGTACTCTAAGCTCAAACAGACGAAAGGAATGTACTTTTCATTGAAGTTGAGCTTGTACTTTTCATTGAAGTTGAGCTCGTACTTTTCATTGAAGTTGAGCTTGTATTTCATTGAAGTTGAGCTTGTATTTCATTGAAGTTGAGCTTGTACTTCATTAAATTTGAGCTTGTACTTCATTGAACCTGTCCTCTCGGAGGGGTGTCAGTGGCCTTTAATAAGTTGTTTTTAAGTCTTTGGGCCGAAAATTCCGTGCCAACCAAAAGTGGCCGTTAACCCATTATTTGCTTCTTTTTTGGGAGGATGCTTGTTTTCTTTATGTTTTCATTTAAACACCACAATTTTTAGCTTCGATTATTTAATCTAAATGCTGAACTGACTGCTATAAAAGTTACAAATCCAATAAAAATAAATTTCTAATTGAGAAGATAATTAATTCTAATTAAAGATAATTAAATAGTTCTAATGAAAAAATTTTAGAAATAGCATTTCCTTTTTATATTTCATTCACGTTATCATATTCCTTTTTTGAAAAAGTGAAATAATAGGGTTTTGGAATATAATGGATTCAGAGGGGTGACTGCTTAGAAAGGTTTAAATTAAAAGTTAAGTGGAATGAATTTGTTCATGAATGACTGAAAGCAAGTAGCTTGAAAGTATGTGGGAATGAGATATCTATTGGAGCGAAGCCAATAAAAAATCTTTCCTAGCAGCTTAACAAAATTACCTTTTCGGGTAAAATAAACATCCAGGATTAAACCAACTTTTTGTTATTGCTTTTGTTTCTTATTCCACTTGTTCTAGTCCTCAGTTAGACCAAGTCCAAGAGTCCGCTCGCCCACAGAAAATATAGGCGAACGATTCATGGTGAAGGAGGAGAGTGCAGCTTCTGTTGGCACTGACCTTGGACGCCCGAGGGAAGAAGTCTGACTTTGTCCATTGCCTTTGTTCTTTAGTTGGGTATAATGGAATGGAACTTTTTAGCAAGGTCTAATAGAAATATTTGTCAGGTTTCGGGAATTTTCGAATGAAGAGTTCGTATGCTCCGTTAGCCCTTTACTGTCCTGTGTTGCCTTTAAGCAACACACAAAATTTTGTCTTTTAAAATGTTGAGAATAAGATTGAAGTTCTATTTCCTGTTGTTACCAATAGGATACAAACTGCATATGTTATTATATCAACTGACAACATACAGACGACAGCCTGAGTGCTGATGAAAACGTAAAAATAAATTGATGTTTTTCACTTGCTGCATTTTTTGACTTTGTGCGGTTTCGAATAACGTATTTTATTCCACAATTTTGAAGAAAATTAGCTTATTATTAGTTCTTAAAATTCATCTGTCTTTAATATTATAGAATTTTATCAAGGAAATTTTTCTCTCAACTAAAGCCCAGCTTTGCCGATTGGTAACAACCTGTTTCTTAGCCATAAACCATACCAGAAACAAAATAGAATTTAAAAAAAATAATTTTTGTCATGTTTGATATAAGAAATGAATGTGAAAAAACATTTCCAAATCAATTTGGTAAATGTGGAGTTTACGGTACCTACCTGTTTCTCGCCAATTTTTCTTGGCGCAATTTAATGTGCCGTCGCCAAATACTGTTTTGATGTGCAGTGCGTTTTTTATTGCTTTCTTGCGCATGCGTCACCTGAAAACGAAAGATAGAGCACGTAATGCCTGCGGTATTTAAAGCGTGTACCGGGCAAATTTTTTAACTTAACAAATATCAGCGGCTTCTCTTTCAGCATAGCGGTTTACTCGTAGCTTCGGTTATTCATTGAGAAACGAAACACACAGAATAAAATACACGGTACTGAACCGATATTCCATCCGAAGAATTCCAAACGAAGTTTTATTCAAATTCGAATATATCGACCAATCACATCGAAGAATTAAACAAAACAGTCCAATCGAAACGTGGCGCAATATAGCCTGATAAGCAAAACACCGATGAGAAGATCAATTTGTGCGCATGCGCGCTTGTCACGCGTTGAAAACATCTAGATGCATCCAAAACAAATGTTATCTCATCGCCGTTCTTGGCGGCAAAGAGTTGGCGATCCTAAGAGGAACGAAATAAGTGTGTACCGTAAACTCCACATAAACCATCAATTTTTAACAAATATGGCATTTAAAGTGAAATCCCCCAATCACTAATGTGAAAAATTTAACTGCAAAACAAGAACTCGTCTGATATTGAATACTGATCAATCGCCATGTATTCATCTCAAAATCAGCCTGGCGGTGTTTTTTTTTCAACGTTTTGTCTCTTAATGAGCAAGTTCCGCCATTTAAACGCACATTCTCCGCTCCCTTTGCGTGCAATTACAGGCTGAATGGTATTTCATTACGACTCAATTGGATTATTCATTCTTCCAACCGGAAAGGAATCCGCGAGATGCTGCTGATGGTTTGTTTCGCGTCTTAAACCTTTCGTCCGCTTTTCTTTGTGAAGTGGGTAGAAGGACTACTCATTGCCTCATCCTTTTACAGAGCCAGTTCTTTTCTTTCAAAATACGTTTAGGAATTCATTATAGATATTACTATCCGCCTTTGGGGACCAGCTGTTCTCCTCTAAGATTAATATCCCGTAGCTATACTTACTAAAGGGTCACGGTGGCCTAGTGGTAAGGTATGGGCTTCGGGTTCCAGGTACGATTCCCGATTCCACAAAAGATCCGCTATGCTGCACGTTAAATCTTGCGTCGTGGGTCAAACGTACTCTTACTGGTGTGATGCGGAAGTTTGGAGAAGGAATGCCAGCACAAGTGTCCTCGTCATCTGACTGCGGTTCAAAATGAGTAGGTCCGTCCCAAAATAGCCCTCGTGTTGCTTCGGAAAGGGGCGTTAATAAAACTAAACTGTACTTGTTAAGTGGCGAAATCGTATTGGGCAGGAATTCGGGGAGGGTCCTTAAACACGACCCAAACCAAGCGTCTTCACTCCATTTAAAGAATTTTCTTAGTGCAATTTACTAAGGCTTACAGGACAACATCCACTAATGTCCTGAATGTCCTGACTGGCATTCCCCCGCTTCACATTGTAGCCAGAGCTATGTACCTTAAGTTCCAGATTTGGGTGATTCGCTCTAGCGAAACTCAACTTTTACTCAATATTAATAAAATTGACAAATTTATAAGGACGTCTGAAATCCCACCCGAAAAAAATAATAGAGCTAACTGGTAAGATAAATTATAATACTTATGATGTGTACACGGACGGATCCAGAATCAATAATGAAACCGGATTCGCCGTGTGCATTTTTAAAAACATAGAACCATATACCATATAAGACTTCTTATACAAACTGAATCCAACAAATTTCGTCTTTCAGGCCGAGTTGGCGGCTATTGGTTTCGCTGCAGGCTGGGCTCTAGAACATAATAAACAGGTGAATATCCATACTGATAGTCAGTCCTCAATAGAAGCAACTAAGAGCGCAGAGCCCAAATCAGAGTTTGTAAATAGTATTAAAGAAAAGATTTATAGTTCCAGACTGTTGGTTAGATAGACCTGTGTGAAAGTTCATGCCGGTAACCCAGGCAACGAGCGGGACGACCGTCAGGCAAAACTGGCCACAACAATAGGGCAGTATATAGATCTTCCATCCCCATATTCATATGTCAAATTTAAAATCAAACAGTTTATAATTCATGAATGGGAAAATTATTGGAACCAACACAACTCAAGTTCTATTATTAGAGTCAGGGCATTCATGGACAAAAATTTTTTAATCGTTAATAAATATTTATTATATTTCCTTAGTGGGCATGGTCCTTTTCCGGCCTATTTACATAGATTCCATTTATTGAATTCCCCAAGTTGTTCTTGTGGTCAGGTGGTCGATGCAGATCATTATTTATTTGACTGCACGCTCACCAAAGAATTCCAGCTCAAGAAGCCTGCAGAGCAAAATAAAAAGATGTGGTTTAAAAATTTAATGCATAGTAAAATTGCAATAAATAAATTAATGAAAGCATATGCTATTAGCAACAACATTTGTGATTCATTAAAGACCTCGGAGTGAAATTGCTTTTAAATTATTTTAAGATATCTTTACTCTTTTACCTCAACACCACTAAATTTAGGTGGGTTGTCCCTGCGCCCTACCCTAAGGTTTTTAACACTTTATTTACGTAGTTAATTTTAACCGATTATATTGTTTTTAGGTTAATCCTGGACTTGTTGGAATGTTTTAGTGTCCTACGTTTTGTTGGACGTTCGCCCTTGGGGGGTCCCGGTTGGTGGCCTTGTGTTTGCTTTTCTTGTTTTTGGGTGTTTGTTGTTTCTGTTCTTGTATTTTTGTTGTTTGATTGACGTGTACTTAGATGAATTTTATTGTTTTCTAGACTGGTGAGAGACCACGGGGTCTGTTTTTGATGCTCTTTTGTGGGTTTTTTTTAATGATATTTTTTAAAAATATTTATTACCTTTTTTTATTTCTTTTTACTGGTGTCTTGTGTCTTATTTTGCTCATTTGGATGCATACTGGGGGCTCTTCTTTCTAAGTGTTTTGAATATTTTTAATTTTGGTTCCAGATCTGGTGATATACATCAAACAGAATTCAATTAATTTATGGTTCTCTCCAAGTTTAATATCTGTTCAGTGGCGTACTTTTAATTTGTTTTTTCTCTTGTGAATGTGTTTTAGGCTACTTTATTTATTTCGTTGTTGTCCCTTTTTTGTAATGTTTGTAACGTTCTGTGATGTGTTTGTGATGATTTTGTGTGTCATGTCATATTGCTATTTTTGTATTGCTTTTACATTTCCCCACCGGTCTAGACCGGTGCGGGTTTTAAATAAAAAAAAAGTGGCGAAATCGATCGAGTTGTTTAGTTTGGGGAACTCTGCCAAAGTTTTATTTTGCGATAGCTCTTGGGAATGCAGGCGACTTTCGATGATGTATCTAGTTGTCATGAGCTTTCATATAAAATAGAAATTGGCGAAATCGGAACAGTAATTGGGACTGAAGCGCTCTTTTCAATGTTCTCCTCCACAGAGAATGTACAGAGAAATAGAGTTTTAGAGATTTCTTCCGAAAATGGAGGGTGATCGGGGACATGTAACTATTGATGAAGTATCCAGGGACCACATACGTTTTTTATAAAAAAACAAACGCCGTTTGTAGACCAAATTTTTAATTAATACTGTTTTCATAGGAAATCAATTCATTGGCTAATATTTATCTATTCATAAAGACCCTTTCATTAATCCGCCAAACCAACAGACGCCTCGAGGAAGCAGTTGTCGTTGATTGGCCTATGATGAAATTCAAAGCTTCATAACTGGTAAATTTTAGTCTAATCAAACCTCAAATCGAACCTATTTTCCGATCCGTTTTTTTTGCCCGAGTATTTGATTTAAAAAAATAACCGAAAAACCGGTTAACCGGAACAAAAAACCGGTTTTCGGTTAAAACCGGTAGGTTTTTCCCATCCCTAATTTGAACAGAATCCGACAAGTCACACCGTTCCGCAGTGGTGAAATATGTGAAAAAGCTGGCCAAAAAGAGTTTTAAAAAACTTATTGGTAAAGCCGTAAAACTTAATTATATTGATAGGCTAATATATTGCACTACTTGTTTATACTTTTGGAAAAGTTAATGACATGCAAGCTGCCATGGCACTTCGGGAAACTTATGAATTCTTTTCAAAGCTGTAAGTGTTTCTACACTCGCATCGAAGTTCTCTATATTATATTTTTTTTTATTTCAAGCAGTGGCTTGTTTTCGATATGGAAACTAATCAATAAGGTACGTGCGAACTTTTTATCTCCCATTGATTGGAAACAAACAGTTTTTTAAAAATAAAAACTCGTCTTTTAATTGCAAAAGAATTTTTTTATGTGTTCTAATAGAATCATCGAAATAAAAAGTGAGGGATTCCAAGAAATTCTGGCATTATAAATAATTTTACACAAAGCTTATAATAGTAGCTTTCTATTTAAAACGAATTTTCGCTCTACTTTTTGCTACTTTAAATTTTTTTGTTGTTTTATTGCATTAGTAACTATACAAATTTTTCTATTTATGTTCTTGTAGGGGAAAATTCGGTTTCATAACTATCAATTATTCGGCGAGAATTGATAAATTTTATAAAACGAATTCTTCTGCGAACAAAATTGTCCAGAAAAAACATGTTCTGTCTAAAATTAATCAATGTGATTAAGTTAATTCCAGTCTTTTGACTCTTAAGCTAACCTAAGCCCATAACCTTATTAATAAAAACTTCATTGTGAGAGGTTGGGTGAGGGTTGTACGACACTAGAGGGACCTCAAAAGTAAAAAGACTAATTAAGGGTTATGAGGGTTGGAAAGTTAATTGTGTCAACCATATGATTACAGCCGATTAGCTTGAAATGTTTATTGGCCATTGATGTGATCACCAGCGTTGTGTAGAACTTGTTTACAGTGATATAGAAGTTATAGAACACTTGAATCAGCACGAGTTCTGTTGATGGTTTGGATGGAACGGTCTTTCACTTTTAAGAATATCTGAAACATTTCGGTAGCGAATGCCACGAAACGGTCCCTTCTTTAAAATCAAATCGTAATCACAGTGGTTTAAATCGAAGTAGACCCAGCTGAAAAAAATCTGCAGAAAATGTTTTTTTTGAAGTTTTCGTAAAGATTTCTGCAGATTTTTTGAAGACAGAAAAAATCTGCATTTTTTCTTCAATTTAACTGCAGAAAATCTGCAGAAAATTTTTTAATTATATTTTTTTCTAAATATTCTGCAGATTTTTCGAAGACGGAAAAAAATCTGCATTTTTTCTTCAATTAAATCTGCAGAAAATTTTCTTATAATATTTTTCTCTAAATATTCTGCAGATTTTTTGAAGACAGCAAAAAAATCTGCAAAAAAATCATCGTACACGTAAGTTGAATCACAAATTAAATTAATAATTACAATAATTGAAATTAGTAATTAAACCTTGACTGTAGAAAAATCTGCCGAAAATCTGAAGGTATTTGGAACATATTTTTTTGCAGATATTCTACATTTTTTTCTGCAGAATATCTGAAGGTATTTGGAACATAGTTTTCTTCAGATATTCTGCATTTTTTTCTGCAGAAAATCTGAAGAAAACATGTTCCAAATATTTTCAGATTTTCTGCAGATTTTTTTTAGCTGGGAGAGCAATTCCTAACCTCAGCTAGCAAAAATATTAGTTACGGAGATCACGGGTAAAATGTTCCAAAGGTTATTAAAGCGATAGACCATTCCATTTGAACCATCAAAAGATCTGGGACTTTCCTTCAGGTATTCAAAGATTTCCACATCGCTGGAAACAAATTGTGCTCAACGCAGGTGACTGCATCGCAAGACTATAAAGTTTCAAGCTAATATCTACATTGTATGGGCTGAAATTATATGGTTACCACTATTAAGTCTCCAACAGTTGTAAAGATTTGGAACGGCTGGACTAAACTGACGCCAAAATTTTTCCAACGCTTCTCAGACGCTCGTGCCACCGATGCCCTTCAACGAGTAGCGACACAGATCTGTCACTGCTTTTGAAGACACGTCCCCTCTTTCCGGGAATCTCGTGCTGGTTCGCGAAAGTCTCTTAGTCATCTCGGGCACTTATCCGGGAGAGAAACCGGACTCAATAATGCAGGACCTTCTTCATTTTTATGAGCGAGACACGCCCTGATTTTATTGAAATGGAACATGTCCGACTTCAGTTGGAAAGGAGCGCAAGTGGTGCAAGTCTCCCTTTTCAGAACAGAAAATGCAATTCCTCGTTATCTGTCTCTAATTTATTCATTTATTCACAGAAGAAAATGCACTCTAGAGAAAAGATTCCACGATTCTTTGATTTTTGAAATTTTGACTTTCTATTCTTGATTGGGTTCAGTATGTTTATTATTATTATTATTTTACTTTGCCTTAATTATTTTGAATTATTTCTATGTTTTCAATACTTCTGTTAATTTCCTCCCCTTGCCTATTTTTAAAGAATTGTTTTTCAAAGTGGTAATTGTTGTTGTACATTTGTGGCGCACGAGGAGTTTGGCATGATGAATAATAAATAAATATTGTATGACATGAATTGCGCATCAAAGGACAAAAATTGATTACATGAGAAACAAAGACAATATTGCTAAGTACATTAAATCTCAAAAATTTAAAAATAGTAATTGCACAATCATTTACAAAACTTTAAATTTATTAAGAATTCAAAAGTGATAAACACTTGCTTTTGAAAACCCTGAACGACATATGAAAAATATACAGGTCTTTAGTATACATTAGGGTGGATCGAAAAGTATAGGAAAAAAAAATTTTTGAAATTATTTTTGGCATGGGGCGGGAAAGTTGATATTAGTTTATATAATTTTTTTATTGAAATTCATTTATATCTTCCGGTGCCCCAAGCGCCTCAAAAATAGTTAAAAATTGAATTTTTTTATGAAAATTTACTATTTTTTTGTTTTGTTTTGAAATTATTTTTGGCATGGGTTGCGAAAGTTGTGTCTTAGGTATATTAGTTTACATATATTTTTTTTATTGAAATCCATTCATATCTTCCAGTGCCCCAAGTGCCCTAAAAATAGTTAAAAATGACATTTTTTTTTTTGAAATTTATAAAAAAAATATTTTCAAAATTTCCTTTATTGCCGGGTAAGAAAGTTTTGTTTTGGGTATATTAGTTTACGTTTTCCCATTATTATTAAAATTCATTCATATCTTCTGGTGGCCGAAACGCCCTCCAAAAAGTTAAAAATTGACATTTATACAAATATCTATTAAAAATTGTGAATTAATGAAAAATATTTGAAGAATTGTCAGACTATTCAAGTATTAAAGTACAAACTTATAAATAATTATAATTTTATAATAATAAATGAAGTATAAATTTAATAGTCAAAGCAATAAATCACAAAACTTATAAAAAGTGAACTTCATCATAGATTTTTTAATTCTATTAGTTTGAAGATTTACATATTTCTAAACGATGTAATCCTTTTTGGTATTATAATGCTTGATAAGACTTCTTGATTGTATCCAATTCAATATGAAGCAGTGTCTCTTTTCTTCATATACACTTTCCAACGCTTCAGACACTAAGCGAAAACATCTTTCTACAGTTTGGGTATGGCTTGGATTTTTTGACCATTCCTCCGTGTAACTTTTACCATGGCCTCAATTTCTTTAAATGGCACATTCATCAAAAGAGGTGGTGTTGCCAGTTAATAAGTGCAAAATAATCCTTTTCTTTAAAGTCTATTTTTGGTACTTGAAAAAGTCTTATTCTGATGATCCTCTGTTTTCATTTTTAGCACAAATTAGTTTTCGTAGTGCTAAAGATCTTATATTCTCTCTGTTATTTGTGAGCTTTGACAATAGCAAATTTTCAGGATGACAAAAGAAGCTATTTCATTGAATAAAAGTATCTACTATATTTCTTAAATTGGGTTCCAAATATCTAGAAAATGAGATAAGTCTCCAAATATGCCCCA
Organism: Araneus ventricosus; assembly: GCA_013235015.1. Taxonomy (NCBI): domain Eukaryota; kingdom Metazoa; phylum Arthropoda; class Arachnida; order Araneae; family Araneidae; genus Araneus; species Araneus ventricosus. The sequence continues at coordinate 273,044 of BGPR01000049.1, read as the reverse complement.
CTCCTTCTGTTATGGAGGGCTTTGTCTTAACATGGAACCACACAGGTTGCAGGTACCTTCATAATATATGTTGCAAGAATAATAAGATTGTCAGATGGTTTTTCTGTGACGACATATAACCTTAAAATTCTACCTGCAATTGTTAGCCACTTTGAGTGAGAAACTGGACCAGGCTTTCTTAATGCCATCTCAGAATAACATTCACCACGTGATATCGCTAAGCAAATAATAGAGGGATATTGCTGATCATTGCTGAGAACCATTCTATCTATATTATCTGGCATATTATCAACACTTATTGAAGAAAAAGGAGTTGATTGTTTTACCAATTGGTCGACAAAATTGTTTAGGACCAGTTGTTGCACCATCCAAAGAATTTAGTAGGTGACGAAGAGGTAAAACATTTGTTTGAAACAAACAAATGCACCACTGTAATAGTCTATTGAGGCCAGTTCCATCAAGCGAATAATACCTCTCTTGTGTCCAGTATTAACATTTGCTCCATCGCATCCAATTACTGTTGTCCCATTTAATTGCATTTTATTTTATACGAAAAATTGAGTATTCCTTCTTTTATGGCTTCAGCTCCTCCTGTTGCAGCAGTAACATGTCCGATATACACAGAGTTAGGTTCGTTTACAAGAGTGTAATGCTCCTCCTTCGTGGTCTTTGGGTCCTTCTTAATTAGCACTTTTGTGTTGTCTTTTCTCCTATCGAAAACCCGGTCCATCCGGTAATCATCCGGTTAACAGGGACCAATACATTGTTAACTTAGTAGACTCTGCAACTGCAGTTTAAAGCTTTTTACGTTGTCTACGAATTTTATTGCGATCTACCACATGCGAAGTCTCTCCTTCGTGTACAATTCCAATGTCTTGTAAAACAAAACTGGCAAATAAAGCAGCTGCTCTATCTGAAATTCCGTATCGATCACATTCCCTTGCTAAGGTAGGGAAATCTAAGCGATTTTGTGATTGATATTCCATGGTAATTACATCAGTAGCTGTATACGAGGACGAAGACATAGTGTTGAGCTGAAGTATCTCCATTGAATGAGCAAGAGCAGCATCAGTTTTAACCATTTTACGTTTTCTCTTCTGTCTTCGATCTGTTTTCGTTTACCCTTTTCTCCTTTTTTTAGTCGCAATTACGTCCACTCCTCCAATAACCATTTTACTTTCTAATCTTTGATCTTTCATAAACAATCGCTCAACAAGTGGAATTTTCATGTCTTTTTAGCATTTACATGTATCGAAATTTGCAAACTTACAAAATGTGATATCGAACAAACACGATATTTTTTCATTACGATAATTTTCCAATTTTTGTTGGTATTTTTATCATTCCTTCGCCCTCTCCTTTACGCTTCTCCCTGTAAAATCATTTCTTTAACGCGTTTTTTATTTTTAATTTTTAATTCGAAATTTGCATAAAAATCGTTTTTTTGCAAATATTTAAGTGTCTTGGGGCACCGGAAGATATTAAACAAAGTTGAAAACATTTTTTATGTATGCTAGTACACTTAAAAGACAACTTTTGCACCCTATGCCGATTATTTTATCCACACTTTGATTTTTCGATCCACCCTAGTATACATGTCAAAGATTTTGTAAAATTCACATAACGAGAATTTATGTAATTAAATTATATAAATCTGACATATATTTTTTTAAATAATCGGTTATTTCTAGAGGTTCTGATCGGCACAGCAAAATGAATACAATTTCGGAAAAAGGAAATAATCATTGGGCTATCTTGAAGTTATGCAACGCAAACGAACTGGCATGTTGGTACATGTCGAACTGCTAGTAAAACTCAAAAATTGCTGCAAAAGTTCAAGTGGGAAGTCTGGAGCCACCCCCATACACCCCAGATTTGGCACCCAATCTGTGTTCCAAACATTTATCTGGAACAAGGTTCTCTTCAAGCAGTGATGACGATGTCATGCATGAGGATGACACCCTCACTCAACATGCCAGGGCGTTTGCGTCGCATAACTTCACGATGGCCCAATGATTATTTCCTTTTTCGAAATTTTAGGAATATTTATCAGGAACAAGGCGACAGATATGTGAAAACAATCGCCGAGAACTGACTCTATGGGCAGGGACATGATTTCTAAGAAACAGGGTTAAACAAGTTGGTCCTGCGTTCAGATAAATGCCTAAATAGATTTTGTGATTATATGGAAAAGTGATAGGCAAGTATGCCTCTTAATGCCCTTTCTGTCCAATGTTAATAAACCATTCCGTCTAATGTTAATAAATCATTCCGTCTAATGTTAATAAATCATTCCGTCTAATGTTAATAAATCATTCCGTCTAATGTTGATAAACCTTGTAAATCTTTTTTTGGATCTTCTCGTATAACACTTTTAAAGCTTACGTCTCATGCTCATTTCGTAATTTAGGGCTTTTTAACATTTTTCATTAGGAACGAGCCATTCCTCTTGTCGTTTGACGAAGAAATTGGCTTAATCGCTCTTAATTTTTTTGAGCGCAAAAACCAACGGCGGTGGTACTTTGATGCATAACTTCGTGTCCATACATAGTACAGATCTCAGGCGTACCTTCGGCGATTAACACGTCGATTAAATTCTAAAAGAAAATTGTGTCGAAAATGCTCAGCGAATGTTTTTCCATTTGATATTCCATTTTAACGATGTGACACTAAATAAAATTCAATTAAATAAAAAATAAATGAACACCGTCTTTTAGAACACTAAATCTCTTTCAAATAATATAAAGCATTTTGTAAATGCACTTTATTTCTGAATGTATTTTTAAATTTGAAAAAAAAAGTAAGAAAGAAAGTTTGAAAGAAAGTAATTCAATCCAATAGGCCTGCCTCCAGAGAAGCTTCTGCTCCCTCCTTTTTCAATTTAAAGTTTTATCCTTGAATTAAAATTTTCATTTGCACAGAAAAAACACACGCATTTGAAGCATTATTTATAGATAACAATTGTATCACGCCAAGCAGATTGGCAAATTTTATTGAATTTCTCAATCAAATTTATTCTATTACATTCATATCTCTATATATGCCATATATCGCCATAGATATCTCTTATCAAAATGTTTCCAACTCCAAAATTATGGTAATTATTATGACCTGTAGGAATAATGCTTGCTAACAGAAGAATATTCTTGCTCTCAAAAGTCTCGCGCTCATTTCATAAGATATTATAAAACAACTCGAAAATTATGGTAATTATTAAGACCTGTAGGAATAATGCTTGCCAACTTTAGATGAATATTCTTGCTCTTTCACGTCTCGTGTTTATTTCGTAAAGATATTATAAAGTTTCTCAGAGTTTGATCAAAATCGAACAGGGTTGTGATGAGGTTCATAAAACTCAAGAGGGGGTGCCCTCCAATCCATTTGGATCACTTTGCTAAAGACGGTTCCATTTTTCAATTCATCCATTTAGGTGGGTCATTCACGAAGGTTCCAAAACACTCTACGGATCGCTGGATCCCAGCCTACTCCTCCTCCCGCCTTCAATACAAGACCCACTCCCCCTCCCGCACGTGTAGATTCTCTTTTGTGAGAGAGGCACTCTCTCCTTCTCCAGGATCGTATTTCAGTTTTATGACCGAATGCGCCAAATGGAAAACAAATGACGTTCGTGTTTCAAACGTTTCGACCAGAACAGTCCAATTCTCATCGGATATTCGTATTAACGACGGGGTTTGATGCAAAGCGCTCCAAATGGAGTGGAACGTTGTCGTCGTGAATATTCCTCCTAAGAAGCCACGGACGCTGATGTTCACTATAAGATTACATTGCATGCTGGCTTTCAGTAACCACTTCTTTAAGCAAAAGATGAGCAAAGCGGAAAAATTTGTTAAGGTTTTATCAGTTGCAGAGCTTTTGAAAAGATTTAACAGAACTTGTTGCGATGATAGATTGAAAATGTTGTGCTGGATGATCATAGGGGAAGCTTTCAGATTTCGGACCACTTAGACATATTTTAATGTACTATAATAGTTACAATATATAAAATTTAGCAAAATTAATTAATTGAAATTAAAATAAAATAAAATAAAAATAAAATAAAAACATATTTTGCATTAAATAGAAAGGCGCATATGCAGCCAAATCTAATAAAATACAAAGACAAATAATAGAAATTTAAATTAAAAGGAAAATAAATTAAAAGAAACAAAAAGTAAACAATAGTAATAATGAAAAAAAATGAAAACAATAAACGCTTTTGAGCGCAAACGCAGCAGCAAAATGTAAATGCTTCAATAGAAGTTTTTTAAAAGATAACACAACAAAAACTATAGAATAAAAAAACTAAAGATTCTCTAATACTTAAAACACTTTACAAAAGTTAGAAATTATTCAAAATGGTAAGGAACTAAAACGGCGCACTCATCAGAAACCACGCGGCATTATTAGTTCAAAAAGGACAAAATTTTCTGTAGAAAGGAATGACAAAAAGTCAAAATTTAGTCCTTCCTGTGGTCTGAATTTCGTCCGGCCACCAAATAAAGAACATAAATCCAACAAATTACCAAATCCATAATCAATAAAGAAAGATAAAAATATTCACCCTCTTTCAAAATCAAGCCGAGCGGAAAAGAACGCCATAGATAAAAACAATCGCCGATCTAGAAGCTAGCTAGTAGCTCCATCTATGATGAAAAATTAGAACTATTTCGCAGGGGAACAAAAACTATTTTTAATTAAGAAATCAAATTTAAGGAAACTATATGGGTATCTGTTATCCTGTAAGTTATTATTTAAATTACCTAAGGCTTTAACTAAAGTAGAGTGGCTATTACAAATGTGTTTAATCCTATTAATTTGAGAAAAAATAGAATTCTTTAAAATTTTAAAATGAAGAGTTGTCTGAAAGTTGCAAAGTGAAATAGCCTTGAAATTAAATTCTTTCCTCTTGTCAAATATGCCAACAGAAATATTTGAATTCCCGATTTCAATTTCCAGATCCAAAAAATTACATTTGTTCAATTCATTATTAGTTTTATTTAATTTGAGCTCTTCTGGATAGCAGCTAAAAATGAAGTTAACATTATTATGATTAAAGACCAAAAGGTCATCAATGAAACGAAAACCGTAAACAATTCCACTATTAATTAAATCTCTCTCAAATAAGTGGAGAAATATATTGGCCAGTGCACTTGAAAAACAACAACCCATAGGAATTCCTAGAACCTGTTTATAGTAGTTAATTCCATTAAAGAGATAATTTTCACAAATATGTACCCTGCAAATTTCTAACCATTTATTTTTGTCAATTAAATCAGTATTAAGGTATAAATCAAATAAATTAGAGCACACTTCAATTAATTTATTTTGTGGGAGGTTAGTAATAGATTTTCAAAATCAAATGTATAAATGCTATTATTATTTAATGTACGATGATAGAGAAGTAATTTTAATGAAAATCATGTAGTGGAATTCTATTGTATCTTATTTAACTTTAGAACAATAAATTTTTTTTGTAAAATGAACTCTAAAGCAGTGAAAAATAGCTTAAAAAACTGTCATCGGAACAGTGACGTGAACTGTTTTCCTATGCTGGATCACTGGTTTTGGACCACCAATTTCTTTAAGCACAATTAAAGAAAAATATTTTTTGATTTTCTAATTCGCACCAGAACTAAATCATGAACCCAAGTATGACATTTTGTGCACTGTATCACTTCCTCTTCTCTATTTATTTCCTCACAAATGATACGAAACCTTAATTTTTGTTTTTTTAATGGCTTTAGTACCCTTTTATTGTTTCTTTACTTTGGCTTGTTCTACTTCCAATTTTTGAGAACTACTCGTACTGATAACTGATTTCTGATCTATTTATATAGTTCTAGATAACAGTCCCAGTCCACTCTAGGCAACTTTTGGACAACAACAAAAACAATTCCCCTAAGCATATATTTTATTTACTTAAATATAATTATTGTAGGAAATTGTTCGTCTACAATTTTCTATTTGAGAATATAGTAACATATTTTTTTACTTGCTTTACAACAACGTAAGGACTTTATGTCTTCTGTTAAAATAATTAATTGATGATACCTAAATCTAAACACTTGTTCGCTAATTATAGCTACTGTAATATTCGTAACGAATAAAAATATATATTTGTAAAGTTATTAAAATATTTGAAGAAAAGAAATTAATTAGATAAAAAAATCCTTTGGTCATAAAAGAAATTAATTTTGAAATATCGTTTGGCTGAAAAAGAAATTAATTAAAACTATCATTTAGCGTTAATTCTTTTCTTAAGGTTATAAAAATAGTATGGCAACGATATATATGTCTTTTGCTAACGTTGCCTAGGAACGGAAAAGAATAATAAATTGAAGATGGAATTCGATGTCAGTGAGTGATGTAACGTTTGTGATGCAAGTGTATGTGTTTGTTTTACATGTTGGTGCTGTGGTAGACGTCCAATAAATATATTATTTTTGATAAAGGAGGCTCCGCGATTCTTCATACTATGCTGAAATACATCACGCTACGTAGAAGTTTCTATAAAAAATGTTTTCATTCACCACATTTTAATCGGTACAACATAATTTACCTACTTTAAGGCCATAAACATGAATATAATGAAAAGGTTAAATAAAATAAATAAAGGGTAAATCAATACAGAAAATATCATGTATTTTCAGAATCAAAACATAAAATACATTTAAATATTCACAATTTTAATGTTTTAACCTCGCTTCCCTCACGGCTTGCCAGTGGCTTATTACTTTTATTGATTTGAAATACCAGTCTTATTTCCCAGGGTAAGACTAAGACAAAGATTAATTTTAGGTGGTATCTTACAATTTTTTCTTAATTATTTCTCTTTAAAAAAAAGCAGTGCTTGAACGGCGTTCCATGTCCGCTACACCACTGAATATTCGTCCGGTTTCCAGCTAAGACGGAACTTACTTCTGAGAGGACAGTTCAGTTTCCAATATCTTGAAAAGGAATGAGAGCACATTCCTATTTGTCGGCTAAAATCTCCATCTTAAGTGTTTTTAAGAAATTGTTTAGATGAGCAACTTTTTTCTTATTGATAATCGATTAATCGCTTACATTTCCTTCAGAATTTTCTTCTAATTATGAGCACACATGTCATCGTATGGCGAGGGATGTCGATATCCATCATTTGGCAAAAATAAATAAAAAAAAGATTATTTTGAAAGCGGGGAGGAAACGGCAGCAACTTCTTTTCATCTTGCATCGTATTTTCATTTTACCAAACCATGTGCTGAAAATACTCTACTTTGGTGGAAAAACTTATTTTTAAATAAACTAATAAAGAATAAAAATAGCTAAACTGATATCTTTCCTCACTGATAATGAGGACCTCATCAATTAGCAACCGGTCTCAACCAGTTCATTCGACTCCGACCCAGGTTTCCCCCCTTCACCAAGACCTCAGACTGATGAACCTCGATCCTCTAGAGGTTCAGTACCAAGGAACCTAATCAGTCCTCCTACAAGTTTTTAAAAGCAGTGAACTTTTGGGGGCTGTCTTAAAATTTTTTCTGCTTCACGAGTTTTTCTTTTCACCTGTAAATATCTCTCTTTTCATTGCTTCTATAGAGGTTCAATACCAAAGAACTTAATCAGTCCTCCCACAAGTTGTTAAAAGCAGTGAACTTTTGCGGCCTGTCTTAAAATTGTCTTTGCTTCACGAGTTGTTCTTTTCACCTGCAAATATCTCTATTTTCATTGCTTCTATAGAGGTTCAATACCAAAGAACTTAATCAGTCCTCCCACAAGTTGTTAAAAGCAGTGAACTTTTGCGGCCTGTCTTAAAATTGTCTTTGCTTCGCGAGTTTTCCTTTTCACCTGTAAATATATCTATTTTCATTGCTTTTATAGAAGTTCAATACCAAGGAACCTGATCAGTCCTACAAGTTTTTATAAACAGTGAACTTTTGGGGCCTGTCTTAAAATTATTTGTGCTTCACGAGTTTTTCTTTTCACCTGTAAATATCTCTCTTTTCATTGCTTCTATAGAAGTTCAATACCAAAGAACCTAATCAGTTCTCCCACAAGTTGTTAAAAGCAGTGAACTTTTGTGGCCTGTCTTAAAATTATTTGTGCTTCGCGAGTTTTTCTTTTCACCTGTAAATATCTCTATTTTCATTGCTTTTATAGTTCTCATACGTATTTCGTACATGTTTAAACAGTGTCTGTAATCTTTTTTTTTTGTTCAATAAAGTTTCTAGAAACACCGATCCAAACTGCAAACCGGAGATTTTTATCTCTGGAGTCAGGGTCGTATAATAGTGTAAAGTAGCCTAGGGGATCGGGTTACACAGAAGGAATGGATTGGCGGTTGGCGCGGTCCGACCTGTGAATGACCTACCCAAATTGATTGGCTGAAAATGGAAACGGTCTGCTAAGAAGCACACGAAATGGTGTGGAACAGCCTTCCCGTGAATGTCCTGCTTTATATTCAGATATATTTTTCAAAACGGTTGCAGTAAAATTGGACAAAACAAACTTACTTTAATACAGCCGAACAGAAGAATGTTTCGAAGGGACAAATCTCATTTCTATGGTTTTGAGAGGCGTCACACGACCAGAGAATTGCCATTGTAGTGGCAGCAAGGTTCTGAAGCATCCTGCACCCTTGATAGAACTGCCAAAGTTGCGCTACACCTCTCGCCATTACGTGTTACATTTTTTTTTAAATTTTTAACCTCTCTCTCACCCTCCTCCAGAAAAACTACCATACAACATTTTTTGTTTTCGCAGATTTAGCTAATTTTATATCCTCGTTTATAAAAAAAATTATTCTCGTTCCGCCCATCATCCTCCAACAAGGCGAAGTGCGAGATCCCGCAACTAAAAACTCCTGTAATTTTCATTTAGCCGCAGAAGGCTTAATGATGATGTCTTTTTTTATTTACACAGCAGATCGTAATAATCTGACCCTTAAACCTTGTTTTTTTAATGGTCTGGCTGAAGTAGAGTGTTTTGTAGTTTTTGCATACGCAAGAGAGCCTACCCCCTCCCACGTATCTATGCATTCCCGCATTTATGACCTGGAAGTCCAAATGGAGCGGTTGGATGTCCAACAAGTCTGGATATCCAATCTTCCACTCCACATCTCTCCAATTATCATCGGTTTTTCGCATTGACAACTGACCGGTTTTGGCGTGGAGCGGTCGAAGTTCTGAGGAGTAGAGCGGTTGTCAGTGCTAAAATCCGTCGAGAACTGGAGCGATGAGGAACTGAACGTTAGATATCCAGACTGGTTGGACACCTTTTTTCTTAATGGTCTGGCTGAAGTAGAGTCTTTTGTGGTTTTTGCATACGCAAGAGAGCCTGCCTCCTTCCATGTATCTATGCATTCCCGCATTTATGACCTGGAAGTCCAAATGGAGGGGTTGGATGTCTAACAAGTCTGGATATCTAAACTTCCACTCCACATCGCTCCAATTATCATCGGTTTTTAGCATTGACAACCGACCGGTTTTGGCGTGGAGCGGTCGAATTTCTGTGGAGTAGAGCGGTTGTCAATGTTAAAATCCGACGAGAATTGGAGCTGAAGGTTAGATATCCAGATTGGTTGGACATCCAACCGCTGCATTTGGACTGCCAGGCCATTAATGCGGAATTGCAACCCATATAGACATGTGGATGGGGGTGGGATGATGACACAACATTTTACTGTAGCCAGACGTTTCCCAGGAAAATTGGCCCCGACGCCGACGGACCTCCGTATTTTTAAGACGAGGGGAGGAGCAGCCGCAGTAGGGGTTGGAGTGACTAGTAATGGGTGGATTTGCTTTGCGTGGAGTGGCCATCTATGACCTACCTGAATATACGGGCTAAAATGGAATGGAATGGAGTGCAGCTCTCGTGAATGACCGGCTTAGAGGAACTCCATGGAGATAAAACGTTACTGAGTTTTCGTTGCTTTTTAACCCTTTCGAGTTTATTGGTTTCGCAGTGAAATCACACATTGAGCATTTTTTACTGCTCGTGGGTGAGACGTAGCGTAATTTTTCATTCATGACTTAAGAGCCATATATATAGGCCAACTTATATAAAAATTCCAGTTCAATACCTTTAATATTCACAAATCTATCGGCATTGCAAGAACTAAATTGCTTTTGATCTCTAAGAGAAACAAAATGATGAGGGTTCTTGCGCAAATTGATATTTTCTAAAATTGAATCTTAGAAAGTAATATTGAATTTTAGGAAGTTTGAATATCCTGAACACTCACGTATACTTATAAATTAAATACATAATTTAAATTGCATTTCGATGATAACTTATTCGGAGGGAAAATAACATGTTACCGTTCATTGGTTTCACAGTGAAACCATAAATTTCTTGAAAATGAAAAATGATAAATTTTTTCCTTTACTTATTTATGATCAGCTACATGTCTAATACTCATTTTTGAAATGAATTTAGTAATTTTCAAAGCGAAACATGTAGTGATCTTGAAAGGGTTTTAGCCAAATAAGACGAAGAAGTGAAAAAATAATACCATGTTCCGACGCCGTTTACTAAATAGCCCTCGTGTTGCTTCAAAACGGGACGTTAATATAACCTAACCTAACCGATGCCGTTTACACTTGCTAAGCCAGTGATGACAACTTGGTGGCGAAAAATGGTAGATGTTCAAGATGTGTACTTGGTTTTCTTCACTATAGTTAAAACAGAACACAAACCGCGCCTTATTCTATTATTACTCGAGAGAGTCGATGGGAGAACGCTCCAACTGGCCTCTTCTATAACTGTAGATTGTAAAAATCTAGAACTAAAACTAAATAATAATTTTTTTAAGTTTAAAAAACTATTTTGAAAAGTTAAAGAAGCGAAAAAATAATACCATGTCCCGACGCCGTTTACACTTCCTAAGCCAGTGATGACAACTTGATGGCGAAAAATGGAAGACGTTCAAGATGTGAACTTGGTTTTCTTCACTATAGTTTAAACGAAACACAAATCGCGCTTTATTCTATTATTACACGAGACAGCCGATAAGAGAACGCTCCAATTGGCCCTTTTTTATAACTCTAAATCTTTAGATAGTAAAAAAAACTGGAACTAAAACTTAATTTTTTTTTTTAAGTTTATAAAACAATTTTGAAAAGATAGACCATTTTCTAATCATTGGTGCTATTTCAAGATATGTTTGTTTCTTTCCCTCTGACTTGGTCCATTTTCGCTGGACATCGGTCAGCCGGAGGCAGTGCATTTTTCATTCTCTTCTCGATGGCTGAAGACAAAGACCTGGTTCCGTGCGAGGCGTGGTCTCCGCGCCGCCAACAACTGCCCACAGATTAATACGTAATGCTCCCGGGGGGACCAGGCCAGCACGCACGCCCTCCGGTAAACAAATGACTGACCTTCTGATTGGACGCACGGAACTGGAATGATAAGATGGATCAGAGGAAGAATTGTTCGTGGGTTCTCGACTAATACACAGTGATGGCGAACCTTTCTGAGAAGTTGGTCAAATTTTGTTCATTATTTTTTAAATTCTAGAACGTGGGCCAGAAAGTCGGTGGCATCCCTTGGAAAGGGGAGGGTGTAGTAAAATAGGGTATCAATAATTCGGAAACACCGAAAATTTGTTATTAAAAAAACGTGACGAATGATTATTTTTTTGTTCTCACTTTTCAAATCCTTTAAGAAAAGTTACGTCTCCTTTATGTTCTACAACTTTTACTTTTGAAAGTGAAGTTTATGACCGACTGTCATTCACAGCTGCAGTGATACGTTAGAAAATGAGATAGTCAACATCCACTTGGAAATAATTTTTATATTAATTGGACATTAAAAATTTATGCTTTAATTTATTTTAATATTATCGGTTGTCTATTCTTTCTTTTATGATATGAAAAATAAGTTAAAAAATCAATGCTTGGACATTTAAAAAACTTTAGTTGGTCATAGGTTCGCCACCACTGGCTCACATCAATGGATAAGGTATCGGTAGATAGCATTCTGTCACCGTCTCCTTTCTCAGAATACCTAGTTCCCGATAAAACATATTACCCCTCTGACACCGACCGAGGTGGTCTAAAAATTTCCCCTTAACAGCGTCGAAGGCCAGTCTGAGACTGTTGGATTCTTTTGAGGGGAGGTGAGATTCTGAGATCGCTTCGGAGATAAGCGCGGTAGGGGGTCCAATTATCCTAGCCCATCACAGTATATTTTTATGCGCCTTAAGGGAAGGTTATTGCAGGGGTTAAGGTAGTGGGATAAATGACTATCCAGTTGGGAGAGTCCAATTCATGACGCTTCCTCCAAAACGTCCCGGTTTTAAAGGAGCTAAAAGAAAAAAGTCGTCTCGGGATTAAAGAGTTAAAAGAAAAATTAAAATATCATAGACATATGTGAATCGACAATCTAACTATGAACGAGCAATGTAAGCAACTGCCTAAAATTACTAAATAGGCAATGTAGGCAACTGCCTAAAATTACTAAATAGGCAATGTAGGCAACTGCTGAAATTACTAAATAGGCAATGTAAGCAACTGCCTAAAATTACTAAATAGGCAATGCAGGCAACTGCCTAAAATTACTAAATAGGCAATGTAGGCAACTGCCTAAAGGCCCCGCAACTTCCGGGGGCCCCGAGATTATTATTTTTTTAAGATTATTTTCAGGGCTTCCATTTTATTTATAAGAGTGTGTACTCGGACTTACTGAAATTAAAATGAAATATCGTTTATATTTCAGAACGTTATTCTTTGGGTTTTTTTTCATGTTTTCAATTCGTTGGCAGATCAATGTGTCACAAGTGAACAGTCCTGACGAACTTCGTATAATAAGTTGTGTTATCCCTTTGCGGCTCAGTGTACCAGCTGATGGCACTCCTAATTTCACTCGCTTCTCAACCGTTAAATTCAACTACAAAGGGAAAATAATAGGTTTAGGATAGAGCTAATAGTACTCCTTTTAGAATGTATAAAGCAACCTTATGAAATTTCGTTTTGGAATAGGAATTATTAGAGGTAAAGTTCTGGAAAATTCCTTTAACTCAGAGATAAGAATTTTTTCAGTTCTTGACGATTACAATTTTAGCAAATTAACTCGAAAATTTTTCTCCGATATTCTTGAAGTTTTAATTTATGATTTTCTGTAAGATTTAACAATATTTTTTGAGTGCATCAAGGTGGCTGTATCTAAGAGGGTTCTCATATGGGGGGGGGGGGTGAACCCTCTCGGGAAGAAGTACTTTTTAAAAAAAATTTTTGTAGATTCTATGTCTAGACAATAAACTAAACCCATTCGTGATGTTTTTTCATCATATTTTAAAATATTTAATGCCTTGCGCCGCAAAGGATTATGAAAGTTTTGTAATTTTTTGCCCATTTTATTTAAAATTTCTTTTAAATTTTAATCTTTTATATTCGTGGTACTAAAACCGAATTTTTTTGAGGATGATGCCCCCCCAAAAATTATTGCAGCTAATCATAATATTTGTTAATGAAAAACTGATTATATAGAGATTAAATTAAAATCAGTAAAACATATCTGATTTTTGAAGTTTCTTTGGGAGGTCCCAAAACTTACATTGCCTATTGGTCCCTATACGGCTTAATCCGGTCCTGTGAACGAGCCTTAAGGATACGAGTGCACTTCTCGGTACTACAGTAGAGTCTCTCTACAACGAAGTCTCCCTACAGCGAATTTCTCCCTATAACGAAATTTTTAATCGGAATGTTAAATAACATTCAAAATATTCTCTATATAACGAAGTGGTTGTCTCCCTATAACGAATTTTTTTAGACCTTTATCTTTTCGATTTTTGTCATTTTTGAAGAAAGTTGCTAATTTCTGTACAAGCAAATCGCTCACAAGGACCTGTTTCTGGAACCACTCGCATTGTTCATTCCAGCGATAACACATAACAATAGAATGCTATGTGAAGGATAAAGCAGTTGTGGAGACCTGGGTTTCTACAGAGGGAGCAACATTTTTACGGGTCAAGATTCCAAGAATCGGGGTGGAGCGGGGGTGGAAACAGCAAATGGATGTGATAATACGCAATTTACGTTTATCCGTGCTAGTACATATTATTCTCTAAATTGGTGAATTGTCTTCACTTTTGAGCATTTTATTTACACAATAAAAATTAGTATAATTTTAACAAATTTATAATAAATATTACTTCATTTTTATTGAAAGTCATAATTAAATATTTTTGAACTTATCACACATACTAAAAGGTTTGTAACATTTACTTAAATAACTGCAAAAATCTCTAATCTCCGTATAACGAAATTTTCTCTACAGCGAATTTTCCAACTGGAACCAAGCGATTTCGTTATAGGGAGATTCCGCTGTATTTGTCCGTGCGTTTTCAGACCAACGACTGCTTTCTGAGTGAGTTGAATATGGCAGTTATGCATTCGGTACCGTCTATTTATATTTTGAAAATGATTGTTAACAATAAAATCTACTGCATTCCACGAAATGTTTTCCGTTTTCATTTTCATAAACGCCATAGTAATCATGGATACGTAGCTCATTCACACCATTTCTTTTTTTTCTATCCTACAAAGCTATCCTATATAAATTGCCTAACTTATGCGGCCTTTTTATTGCAGGTGTTCCCGACCTTCATTCCCTCGCGTGCCCCTTGCTTATTCTTTTTGTTTTCGCGTACCCCCCCTACTATCATATCCACCTCCACCCCACCCCAACCGGCCATTTATGCAAAGAAGTTTTTATGAATAATGTTAAGGTCATCTTCAAAGTGAAATGATTCGAATTAATAAGCTTTGCAGAAATTATTTTTGATTTTACATTTTATTCCATTTTTATAATAGTATTTGTTCAACGTCAAAGCAAATGAAACCAGCATTGTAATTATTTCGTTTTAACTTATACGGATAGCCAAATGTCACACTTCGTATTAATCAACTACTCAAATGACATAGTTATTAAATAGCAAATATTTTCTTGGAGAAACAAGAAAATATTTGCTATTTTTAGAAATATTTTATAAATATTAGATAAATAAATTATAATATTATAAAATTAATAAATAAATAATAATAATATAATTAATAAATAAATAATATTATAAATATTAGATAAATTTATTAATTTTATATTTTATAATTATTATTTTTAGAAATATTTTATTATTTATTTTATTATAATTTTTAATCCCTTATGTTCTCTTCTTTCCGCCATTAACGACTTCGATTTCGCGTACCTCTAAATGGTCCTTCGTGTACCCTCAGGGTACGCATACCATAAGTTGGGAAACTCTGTTTTAGAGTTTCTGACAATGTTTTTGTTCTTCACTAAATCTGACAATGTTTTTGTATGAATGACAAGCAAAAAAAATTCGAGATGATTGCATTCTGATCCAAAACATTGAATATAAAGAGATATTGTAAACAAACTCACATCAATGAAGGGTCTTGGTTGCATCAATGAACTTAGTTTTGTGGATATATTTGGGGCCGTTCAAATATTACGTAAGCATTTTTTTGGTATTTTTTGACCCCCCTCCCCCCTTGTTAGCAAAAATAAGCAAATCGCAACCCCCCTCTTATAATTACGTAAGCAAACTGCAACCCCCCCCCCCCCCATTCTTTTTTTTTTTTACAAAATGTATAACAGTAATAATCTAATTTTAAAAATTTTAGGATTTAATTCAAATAAAAAACTCTAACTCGGCTTAAAATGAAAAAAAAAAATTCAGTTTAATTTCCTTACAATTTCAAGTTTAAGCTTACAAAAATCAAGTTTAATTTTCTTTTGCAAATTCAACATTTTTTCAAATTAAATTTTTTAAAATTAAATTATTTGTGCAAGTTACAAGAGATTTTCGGAAATAAAGTTATTTTAATGTCTTACGTAAGCATCACTCATACTCCCCCTCCCCCTTGTCAGCAAAAATAAGCAAATCACAAACCCCCTCCCCCCCTTGGATGCTTACGTAATATTTGAACGGCCCCTTTAGCTGAGTATGCATTTTCAGCAATTCAACAAAACTATAAATCATTTGGGGGGGGGGGTAGGAAGTTAAATGTGCGAAATTTTCGCATAGATTTACTGGTTTAAACTTATAATCATAGTTTGTTAATGTTAAAAAATTTACTAGATTTAATTTTTAAGAAATTTCTTTCCTTTACATAGAATCTGTTCACTCTGTTTCAGTGAATAACGGCTAGTTAATATCAAGAAGTTCGGCCATGTGTATTTTCCTGCTGTGGTTACTGCAGGAATGCATCTTGAAGAGGCCCCCCCCCCCCAATCTGCGTTTTAGATTCTTCCTCCAAAATCTAGAGCCATTCCGACAAAATCTTGACCTTCTTATTGTAGTATGTAGATTATTTAAAATATTGTCGGCGAAAAATTTTGGACCAAGCGTGGTCTCTGTTTTAACTCCATTGATCGTGATTTTAACTGTTTTTTAATTTATTTTTTCGATTTTCATCAGCTTTGGCATAAATTGGCTTTTTATTTTCTAGTACGGTTTTTAATATCTTTATGATTCCTTCATTGTGGCTTTTGTTCTTTGTGTGTCTGTTGTTCATTGTACTCTGTAAATGGAATTTTCTCTGTAGTGTGCTTTTCTTTAAATGAATAAATAAATGTTCCTTGAGACCATGAAAAACAACGTATGTGTAAGAATTTTTATTTTTTGATTTCGTTCCAAGATGGTGGCCGTTTTAATTGTTTAAGTGTGTCCGTGAATCAATGGCGAGTTTGGCAACAATAAACATTCGATTAATTAAATTATTAATTTTAACATCATATTGAAATATTTAGAATAATTTTTAAAACATTTGAATCATTTTGGTGATGGCCAAGATCGATGTTCGATCGTCTTCGGATTTAGCATGAATATTTCTTGAAGCCATTTCAAACGACGTATTCTATTTTCTGATTCCGTTTCAAGGTGTTGGTTCTTTTAATTGTTTCGATGCTTGGCGAAGTTGGCACTGTGAAAACATTTCAGTTATTTTGCTAATGGAGAGACGAAATTTTCTTAATACTGATAAAAGCAGACATTTAATTGTAATCTTGTAAATTCTGATAAAAGCAGGCATATAATTGTAATTTTGTGAATGCTCATAAAAGCAGATATTTAATTGTAATTTTGTGAATACTGATAAAAGCAGACATATAATTGTAATTTAGTAAATACTGATAAAAGCAGATATTTAATTGTAATTTTGTAAATTCTGATAAAAGCAGGCATATAATTGTGATTTTGTGAATACTGATAAAAGCAGATATTTAATTGTAATTTTGTAAATTCTGATAAAAGCAGGCATATAATTGTAATTTTGTGAATACTCATGAAAGAAGACATCTAATTGTAATTTTTTGAATACTGATACGTGCAGACATTTAGTTGTAATTCTGTGAATACTGATACAAGCAGATATTGAATTGAAATTTTGTGAATATTGATAAAAGCAGACATTAAAAAGTAATTCTGTGAATGCTCGAAAAAACAGACATTGAATTGTGATTTTGTGAATATTGATAAAAGCAGATATTTAATTGTAATTTTCTGAATAATGATAAAAGCAGACATTTAATTGTGATTTTGTAAATAACGATAAAAGCAGAGTTTTGAGTAAATAATTCGCATTCGAAAAAAGAATGGCTAAGGTTTTAAAATCTGAGATAAAGAATAGATCTTAGATCGTTTTTTCTTTCACAAAGGATCTACTGTTCACAGAACTACCGATAGAGTCTTTCAGAAAGGCGAAAAATGTTGCCGGTTATTTCGCAGGAGGAGCGGGGAGGGGTTGTGCTGCGGAACCCGTGCGCACTCCAGGGGGACACATAATCGCGTTTTTAGTAGAGCCGATTTGTATGGTTGCTAAATATACCGGGACGAGGGTTAAAAATAGCGGCGCGTCTTTGTCACGCGACACGTGTGACGCAGCAACTCCGGAAGAAACAATCCATTTTTTCCGCCGAAAGAAAATGTTACTTCCGCCTCCAGCTCACGATGACACTGCCTGATGGAAAATGTCGAGCTTCCTTCTTCCGCAGGAGAAAATAAGTGCTTCATATTTCCATTGGGAAAGGATTCGAACAAGTTGGCATTTGTTTTTAGATTTCTGATAGCATGTTATGGAAGAATGCGCTATTTTGTTATCATTAGGAGGAACCGCCTAGATGAGATTTATAGTGAAATGACAATCATTGAAGGAAAAGGAATCTCTACTAATAATAAAAGCGAGTGTGTGTTGGTCCTCTAACGGGCAGACCACTGGATATAGAGCTACGAAATGTGGCAAACACATTCTTTGGAGGGTGAGAATATGCACCTCGGAGCCGTTTTTTGAAATTTAAATTAGAATTTTAATTAATTAAAAATTAAGAGAAAAATTTTGGCGTTTTTCCTTAATAACTCCCGAAATTTGTGCAGCACAAACATACTTTAGACGGTGGGAATGTGTAATACGGATCCGCATTTTCTGAATTTTGATTGGAATATCAATTGATTAAAAACTGAACGAAATTTTGACGTTTACCTTGTTATTTTCCGAAAATATTATAACAAAAACTGATTTTTACATCATCTGAAAACACAAAAAAATTATCTTTTATATAATAATAATTTAGTCGTCATACATTTTTTTTAATTTTAATAAATTTTTAAATTTATTTTAGGCATAATTTGAAACAATACTTTTCATTGTTGCAATGCAATTCAAACCGTTCTTTAATTCATTCTTTTAAGAAGTATTTAATTGCGTGTTTCTCCTCAATTGTTGAAATATCCTAATGGATTTTACTTTTTTTCTTCATTTCATCAATTTTTCTATGAAATCTCTCAATATAGTCCTCTAAGATACTGGGCATATTAGGAAATCATCAATTTTTCTATGAAATCTCTCAATATAGTCCTCTAAGATAGTGGGCGTATTAGGAAATCATCAATTTTTCTATGAAATCT
>BGPR01000049.1:227171-254130 GCA_013235015.1 Araneus ventricosus | reverse complement strand
TATTAGGAAATCATCAATTTTTCTATGAAATCTCTCAATATAGTCCTCTAAGATAGTGGGCGTATTAGGAAATCATCAATTTTTCTATGAAATCTGTCAACATAGTCCTCTAAGATAGTAGGCATATATAAGCTTTATGATTTTGGTTGATATGATCTAGACAGTGGCGGACTGGCCAGGTTGCCAACTTGCCTAATGGCAAGTGGGTGCTCCTAAACATAATTCGATATGGGCCACCAAGATACATGCGTGAGAGAAAGGGAGAAAGAAAAAAGCTCTTTTTCTAACAAAAGTCCTGTGCTCCCTTGCACTTTATTTTTAGTTTGGTTAAAAAGTCCTCAAAAAACAGTATAGTTCCACTTATACAGTATGCTATATTCCCTCCAAAATTATTTCAAATTCAATCGGAAATTTGTATTTATATTTAGTATTTCTCAATTCCAATAATATGTATAACACGTGTATACTGTAATTAGTAATATATATATATATATATATATATATATATATATATAACAGATTTTTAGATTAGAAATACATTATTTGCATTGACTTATTAATTTTAATTTATTATATTTGTGATAAATAACATTAAAATATATAAGGTGGCATTGTAGATGTGAGTGGACCTCATTGATTCCTGGAAACCACTATTTTCAGACCCAGCCCGCTACCTGTTCTAATTCCTTTTATCAGCGTCTTTTAATCCAGCTAACATGCTTTATTTTTCTTAGCCCTTTAACATGTTTTTAATTTGGTCGATTCCTGGTTAATAGCAATGCCTTTTGGGTCACTTAGGTCTTTAACAATATCATTTACACGCTTTTATCCTTGATGAATTAGACTCTTAGTACTTCGATCGTTGGGGTTCCCATCCTGATATTTAAATTATTTTATTAAAAATATTTTACATATTTTAGTCTACTTTTTCCCTATTATTGGATAGTTTACCTATTTTTTATTATTACTGGACACTCCTCGTGAGAAGCTGTACCATGTTCTTTTAATTTGTCAATTTTAGTATTAAAACTTTAGTTTTTACTAGTTATTTTATTATTTTAAGAATTTTACTATTTGACTACCAGATCTGATAGGTGCTCTGAGGTACTGTTCGGCAACAGATTCTGAGACTACCACTTTTGGACGATTTTACACTAGAAAGGGGTATCAGGCAATGAGTCATATGAGCGCATTTCCGGAGTTATTTGTTTACCTTTTCATTCTTAACTTCCCCCTGTTCTGATGAAAATAACTACGCCCAGCGCATGCGCAAAAGCGCGGAGGGTTTCCGAATCCGTTGCTAAACAATATGGGTCTCTCCGTTCTGAGTGCACAGGTCTTGTTTAGTGCGTGCGTTTTCTTTTGTGTCATTACCTTCTGATGTCCTTGATGTTTTAATATTCTATTGTTTTAATATTCTATTGTTTTAATATTCTGAATATTTTGAAGGGTTTTTTTAAGTGGTATTAGTGTCATTTATTGTGATTATTGATTCCTCGGCGTCCTATTTTCAGCCTTACACCCTTTAGGGTAGGTAGGGCCGCTGTTAGTCTTAAATAAATAAATGCTGCTGGACGTAAAATGCCTGCGCCATTTAAATGTTGGCCTTTGTAGTCGAGATCACGATGCCGAGTAGTTATGCTAGATGCTGACTTCCATTCTCCTGTTGCTTACTTGCTTGAATAAAGCTGCTTTGCTTGAAGCTGCGTGGAACCACTCGCTAAAAAATTCGGGATAATTCTTAGATTCCTTAGAGGTAGTTGATGTCAATTCCCATACTGCTCGCAACACTCAAGAATTGCTGCAAAAGTTCATGTGGGAAGTCTGGAGCCATCCCCATACAGCCCATATTTGGCACCCAATCTGGGTTTTAAACACTTATCTGGAACAAGGTTCTCTACAAACAGCGATGTGGAAACAGCTGTCGAGAACTGTCTCAATGGACAGGGATGTGATTTCTACCAAGCCGGGTTAAAACAGTTGGCCCTAGGTTGAGATAAATATCAAAATAGATTTGGTGATTATGTGGAAAAGAGATCGGCAAGTATGCCTTTTAATTCCCATTTGTATTTTCTGTCTGTTGTTACTAAATAATTTGTTATTATCCTTGTAATCTTTTTTTATCCATCCTCGTACGATAAGAAATCTATAGAAATGCAATGATCTCGAACAAATACGATTGGAGAAGGTCGTCGAATTTGAACCACCTGGACATTTTATAATGCAAATGACCGAGAAGTAATGTTAATGAAAAACAAGTAGCAGAGATTTTTGTAGTATATTTATCTTAAGAACAAAGTAATTAATTTTTTATGGAATACACTTTAAAGTAGGGAAAAATAGCTTAAAAATATAGCGTCATCGCGGTTCAGTTTCTGAAAGGGTTTTCTTAGGTTGGAGCACTGATTTCCCAAATTGGACCACTAATTTCTTTAAGCACATTTAAAGCAAAAATATTTTTTGATTCGCAAATTAACACCAGCACGCAAAGAAGGAACCCTGATTTTATGCCTTATACGACTTCTGCCTTAAAACTGTAAATATAATTAATTCCTTATGGAATACTCTTTAAAGTAGGGAAAAATAGCTTAAAAATATAGTGTCAGCGGTTCAAATTCTGAAAAGGTTTTCTTAGGTTGGACCACTGATTTCCCAAATAGGGACCACTAATTTCTTTAAGCACATTTAAAGCAAAAATATTTTTTGATTCGCAAATTAACACCAGCACGCAAAGTAGGAACCCTGATTTTATGCCCTATATGACTTCTTCCTTTCTTTCTTTCCACGCAACTGATTACGTATTCTTTCTTTTTGTTCTTTTTGATCCAACATTTGATGTATTTAGTGTCCTTTCATTGTTTCTGCTTTGTGGTCCAATCTAGGCAACTTTTGGGCAAAAACAAGAACTATTTCTTTAAACAATTTTAATAAAATTATTATAGTAAATTGTAGACAAACAAAGTCATATATGAGAATATAATAACAAATTTTCTTATTTACTTTAAAACAGCATAGGTTTTATTTGTGTTTTGACAAAATGTTTCACAGAATAAACACTTATTCTGTAATTGTAAGCAGTTAATGCTTTCTCTTAAAATTGATTTCACACACCACATTTGCATCGTTACAACATAATAAACACTTATTCTGTAATTGTAAGCACTTAATTCTTTCTCTTAAAACTGATTTCACACACCACATTTGCATCGTTACAACATAATGTTCGGTCCCACCTATTTCACGGTCCAAATATGTAATTATTATTATTATTACTATTTTGTTAACTTTTTGAGTTGTACTTTATGAAATGGTAATAATATTTATTGCCATGTTTTTTAATCAAAAGTTATGAGGTTAGGAAACCCAAAAAATAATTTGTGGAAACCCTGTTATTTGTACTCCTTACAGATTGTAAAAACCTACCGGATTTTAGTTTCGGTTAACTTTTTTGTCCCGGTTATTTTTTAAAAATCCAATAACCGGTATAAAAAAACTGATCGGAAGCTAGGCTCGATTTTAGGTTCGATAAGACTAAAATTTACCAAGTTATGAAGCTTTGAATTTCATCATCTTAGGCCAGTCAACGACAACCGATTCCTCGAGGCGTCTGTTGGTTGGCAAATTACTCAAAGAGTCCTTATAAACAGATAAATATTGGTCAATGAATGTTTTCCTGTAAAATCAATATTAGTAAAAAATTTTGTCTACAAACGGCATTTGTTTTTTTATATAAAAAAGAACGAAAACAAGCTATTTCAAAAACCGGTTATTTTGAGCGGTTATAACCGCCAGGTTTAACCGGAGGTGAAAAAAGCTGAATAACCGAAAGCCGGTTATTTTCGCAATAACCACAATCTCTAGTACTCTTGTCCTTCAGCTAGTATTTTGGGATGAGACAGAAAAGTAACACCTTGTGCAAATCGAATGAGTAATGCCCAATTAAACCAAAGGGGAAAACTGGAAGAAAGATCCGCTGGTCTTACATTTATGTCTCTGCATAACAGGTTTTGTTTAGAAATGGCGTCATTCAAGTTAATGAGTTTTCTCTCTTGCTTCTGTGAGATAAAACTCGTTAGTGAGTCTCTTTGCATTTTAATAGCCACAGGGAAAGTTCTGGTAATCCATAATTTTGAAAGGAAATCAAACAAATGTGTTCTGAGAGCCTTAAAGTTGTTCGTTGCTTCACAATCTCTCAGGTGGTTTGATGCTTTTGAATTATTTCTTTTCAAACAACTTGGACACCACATGAGGTTTTAGGCATATTTTACATCTAACAGTTTAAAACTAGCGTTAGTGATTTTTCTCTGATCATACGTCCATTTTTGGTAACAGGCTTTTATCTTTTCATACGTCACTATGAAAAATTGCAAATTGTTTTTAGAATTTTACCTACACTTTTTACTATATCGCCATTTATTTTATCATCGTGATCCTGTATATCCATCATACATTTGGCGCAGCATAGGCAAATATGACTGTTGCGCCATAAAACCCAACAAACAACAAAACATCTTCAAACTTTCGCCAAATCGCATTTTACGATAAAGAGAAAGCAAATCCCACATTAGCATAAAATAAATCACTCATTCATGAAGAAATAAACATATTTGTTTCTTTCGCATCATTCAGGAACAAAGATGACATAATTACAAAATATGTTTTATTAACAATTCTAAGATTTAATATTGCGAGAAATTAATTGATAGCGTATAATTAGTCTTGGTGGCTGGATGGTCACGTGACAAGCGTCACGTGATTGTGCAATTACGAATGGCTTCTTTCGGTATGTTAACACAATCTATGATATCCAGCATTTTGTATAACTAATGTTCAACAGCTGTAATGGTTGTAGGCATAGGGACATGGGGCGGCCTTCTGTCTAACTAATGTTTACAGACCACGATGGCATGCATTCAAATTCATTTGTTCCTGCCGTTAACAGGTAGAAATTAAAACTTAAGCTGTTTAAACTTGACCCAAATATTCTTGACTGTTCTGGAGACTCCAAATTGCCACCTCAAATTTAGAAAATCCTTTCAAATGAAAGGACTTTTATTTCTCCTTTTGGTTTTGGTATCTTGTCATGACATTTATTAAGGTTCCCATGTCGATGTCGGCAATCTTATGACAGTGTCGTAGCGAGGGGTTATGAACAGACGCCTTAAGAGCCAATCTGGAAGACCATGCGTATATTTTGGGGTCTATTCTGGTACCCCCGGTTGGGGTGGGTTCCGCCCCTAAACCACCCAACCCCCCCCAACAGGGGGTACCAGAATAGATCCCTTAACGTTTTTAAATGCCAGTATCTCTACTAATAGTAAAGGAGAATGTGTTTGTCTTGGCGCTTTACAGGACAGACTGCTAGGATAAGAGTAACGAAATTTGGCACAAAATACTTTGGAGGGTGGGAATGTGCACCTCTCAGCCGCTTTTTTGAAATTTTAATTAATTAAAAAATAAACTAAATTTTAGCGCTTTTTCTTAATAACTTTCGAAAATATTATAGCACAAAAAATTATTTTTACACCATCTAAAAAATTACCTTTTCAATGATATTGTTGGCAACAATTGATTATTCCGAATTCCTACGTCAGCTGCCTATGACGTATTTTGCGTCACAGCAGGTATATAAGTTCTACTTGGTTTTACTGTACCTCTCTGACACTCTCTCTAACTTCTTTTGTTTTGTGATGCCGGTGCAGCATGATGTGCTAAGTTATCTAATTAGATGACCCCTTCTCTATTGTAGATAAGAGATAGCAGAGAAGGGATTATCTGCTTAGATTGATGCTTCGAACCTCAGACGTAAATCATGGCAGTCAACGTGTTAACACTTATCTGTCCCATGAATCAAAATACTACTATTAGATGACCCTTCTATTCGTAGTTAAGAGATAGCAGAGAAGGACTACTTCGTTTAGATTGATGCTGAATTCAGACGTAGAACAGGTAGGTAATGCTACATGTTATCGTTATTGACAACAAATACGCATTCTACTCGATGACCCTTCTTATTTTTAGCTAAACCTTCTGCTTCCTCAACTCAAAATAGAGAAGGATCATCTAATTATATATTTATGACAATTAACGTAAGTCACATTTTGAAATTCATTCGGTGGCCTACCCGCTGGTTGGGAGACGTCACTTTTCCCGTTGTTAACGTGCGGAAAAAGTGACGTCTCCCAACCCAACCGAGGGTACCAGAATAGACCCCCTTGACTGCCATGATTTACGTCTGAGATTCGAACCATCTATCTAAGCAGGCAACCCCTTCTCTTCTATCTCTTATCTGCTTAGATCAGGGGTTCCCAAACTTTTTTCCTTTGCATACCCCTTGTTAGTCTTTTTATTTTCGCGTAGCCCCTACTATCATATACCCCCCAACCATCCGTCAATACAAAAAAGGTTCTATCAATAATGGTAAGGGGATAGGCCAGCTTAAGAGTCAAACGACTCAGATTAATTTTATAACATTTGCAGGGTTTATTCCTGATTTTACATTTTATTCCACACGAATTTACATTTCAAACGAACTTGGGGAAACAAAATTTTGCAAATTTTTCAATCCCTTATGTTTTTCAGCGTCCTCCATTACCAACTTCGATTTCGCGTACCCTCAGGGGTACGCGTACCACAGGTTGGGAACCTCTGGCTTAGATGGATGATTCGAGTCTCCGGCGAGAGTCATGGCAGTCAACGTGTGAAAACAATCCCCTCAGCAAAGAAATAAAACCTGCCTTTGATTTGAATAAGATCCCTTTGTTTCTCCATTTCGCTCGTTTGCATGGGCAGGTGCGAATCACCGTCCCGTCGAAACGCAATCATGATGAATCCCGCAGAAGATTTTGCAGACAAGGGTCGTTTGTCGCCTCCTTATTAGCTGCGCTCGCAACCCGGTCGTCCCCCGCCTGTCATAACTCATCCGGCGAAGGAGAGAGAGTGAAAGGGTGCGTTTTTTCTTTCTCTTCTCCCGCACCGAGCCAAGAGGAGCACCTGTCGGGCTTCGTCGTCGGGTCTTGTGGCCGGGTCGTCAGCCGTGGCGTTAGACGGCAGCGGCGTGATGACTCGGCACAAAGACACCTAATCCCCTCCCTCTCGTCTGCTTCTTCGGTAGCGGTGGTGGCCCGCTTTCCAGTTGGCTTTTTACTGCATCCTTTTTTTCGCTCACAAGTTTAGCAAGTGGGAGACGGCATGGCGGTGCTGGAGAGCAACCGGAGCTGTTGCATCGAAAGGATCAGAAATTCAGTGGCGTAGCGAGAGGGTGGGCGAGGGCTGTGTAGATGCCCGGGTGCCGGTCGTAGGGGGCGCCATGTGCAGGGCCGGAAAGCAACCGGAGCTGTTGCATCAAAAGAATCGGAAATTCAGTGGCGTAGCGAGAGGGTAGGCGATGGTGGTGTAGATGCCCGGGTGCCGGTCATAGGGGCACAATGTGCAGGGCCGGAAAGCAACCGGAGCTGTTGCATCGAAAGAATCAGAAATTCAGTAGCGTAACGAGAGGGTGGGCGAGGGCGGTGTAGATGCCCGGGAGCCGGTCGTAGGGGGCGCCATGTGCAGGGCCGTATTTACACTTTTACATACATAACCCACGCCGACCGACTCATCCAAAGGGTTTAGAGTCTGCATGGGTGGACGGGGTGGAGTCAGACCAGTCAAGAAGGAAAAAAGTTACAATTAACAGACCTATCTATTTGGAAGGTATGGATTACAAAGCTACGTGCGAATAGAAAAAAACACAAAAACATACAGAAAAACAAGCAAAAACATACACTAATACAAACAAAAACACACACAACACAAAAGCACCAACGGGTGCTACAAAGCAAAACAAAGCACTTCATTCTGCGCCCTCTTCCCTGGTGCATTCACCACAACTATAGAGACAGGCAACTTAAATGGCCCCCAATTTATTTATTGTGTATGGTTGTGCTTGAAAAAAAAATTTTTTTTGTGTGGTCTTTACAGAATAATACTGAAATTTGTAAATGCTTTATTGTAGTTTCTTTTATAATTTCGTCCTTCGATTATTGCGCCGAAGGCCATGCCCTAGGTTGGGAAATCTGGACTTGGTCATGTGGACAATACCTGAATGCGCCTACGCCCCTTTTAAAATCCAGATAGGATGAGAGAGCTAAAAGATGGCATTTGCTATTACTAAACCATTGGAGACGACTGGGAAAAAAAGGATATGGGAAGAAGGGACTGGGGAATGCCCGGATGCAATTCTTAAGCCGGCATTTCATCTGTACTCCATTCCCTCCATTTGTACCAACACTGTTTTTTTTCCACCCATTCAAGTCGAAAAATTAGGCACGTCCATTCATCTGAAGTTCCAAAGTGCTCTGGCGGTAGGAGAGAGCGATCTTCTCTCGTCCTCTACAGCTGATTTTCGATGACCCTATTCCTTCCCCCACTCCCCGCGGTTTTCAAATTTGCTACCCTCGTAGCAGGGTCTCGATTTAGTCAATCGTTTGATGTGCCGAATAGCCTCGCAAAGGGTATCGCCAAAAAATCGGCTCACAAACTGCCGGAATTTGGTTTGGTTGCAAATCCGACTTTTCCCAGCCGTTATGCTAATTTCCATAGGTTTTTGACCTTGACGATTGTTTTTTCCTTCTATTGTTCCAAAATATCCATTTTGGAAGAGATATGAATGGCTCACTTTAAGGAGGGAGCCATGGAGGCTAACATTAGTGTGTTTATGACACATTTTACTGTCATAAACCGGCAGACTCCAATCAAGTTCATAGACTCAGTTCTGTGGGTGTAAGGCATGGTAACAGGACGGAGAGGAAGAGAATCACTCTAGCACAAGTGCATGGACGCCCGAGCCACCACGCCAACCAGCAGGCACCAGGCCCACACGCACGGTGGACCACCAATGAAAGTGGGGACTTATTAAAACAAATTTGAAGTTGCAATTATCACCCAATAACAGGAGCGGTATTTAATTACATAAAATTATCAAAAAACTCCTCCTCTGGTAGATGGAGAATAAAACCGACGACAATAGACAATTTGAAACACTAATCCATATACAATCCAATAAAATGCTTTCAAGTATTAAGCTTTAAGTGCAGGAATATCTACACTGTGCACAAGTGATTTTTCTTGAGGAAAATACCTGTTAAATTCTGTTTCTCGATTCCTATACCAAGAAATGTTGTTCCTGTATCAAGTAAATGGTTGTGAGTAAATTTTTGAGTTGTGATTTTAACACTCAAACACTTTCTTTTGAAAGATTTAAATTGGGTACTGAATTGCTTAACTCAATTTGTGTAAGTTTTGTGCTTCAACATTTGTTTCTGGCCGCACAAGTACTGTTTTATTTCATAATTTTACTGCTATTAGTGCAATATTGTATTTTATTTTTATTATTGTCCTTTTACTTAGAGACTGATTTTGGATTCAAATAACAATGCATTTTATTCGATAATATTTTACAATAATTTTGATACATAGCCCCCATCTCCTTTTCGATTTGTAAAAAATCTGTGGGTGTTAGCGGAAAACAAACGCCATTTTTGTGATTAGTGTGTCTGATTTACTAAAAAAACCCTGACATTCTGAAATACCCAGATTCATATTTACCTGCGTAATAATAATAATTGACTAAACTTTTGAAAATTGCGGTGAAGAACAATTAAAAAAAATTTTTTTTGGGTGGGGGGTCGCGAGATTAAATGTTCTCAGAACAACGAGAATAGACGCTCATTGTTATCTGTAAACCAGAGAGAGTGGTCTCCCCTAAACTTTTTCGTATACTCCTAACACATGTAGAGAAAAAATAAGCTAAAAGGCAGTGAAACGAACAGCAACCCCTAACGCAGTGGAGGAAAAATAAGCGAAACGTCATACCACGATTTCCGAAGGTTGTCCTACGCGAAAGTGGAATTAGAAGCCGGCGTGATTACCAA
Organism: Araneus ventricosus; assembly: GCA_013235015.1. Classification (NCBI taxonomy): domain Eukaryota; kingdom Metazoa; phylum Arthropoda; class Arachnida; order Araneae; family Araneidae; genus Araneus; species Araneus ventricosus. Next base: position 244,216 of record BGPR01000049.1, on the reverse strand, counting down.
TAGGGCTGGGTGTAAGATAAAGGAAACGAAATTTGAAAGTTGAATGCCATTTTTTAACCGATTGAGGTAAAAATTGGACACAAATTTGTCATTAAGGTAAGAAGGCCACATACCAAATTTCATTTATCAAAATAATTTTTAAAAGAAGTTATTGCGTTCAAAAATATGCGATTATACAGACAGACAGACAGTAAACCGTTGAAGGATTTGACCCAAAATTTCATACGAGCCTACATTCATGACGATAAAACTGTGTATAAAATTTTATCTATCTAGCTATTCAAGTTTTTGAGTTACAGTGTTCGCATGAACGCGGACAGACAGACTTCCCGTAGACGGATGTTGTCCAAAACTTGATAAAAAACTACGAATTAAGTGTCAAGATCACATACCAAATTTCATACTTATAGCTCTAACAGTTTTCGCGTTATCGTATTCATAGACTGACAGACACACACACACACACACACAGACATAATTCCAAAATTGTGTTTTCCGAACTCAGGAAGGTCTAAAACGTGCAGATTCGTCGAAATCTAGAGTTCGAATTTTTTGACAATTATAATACTTTCTCTTTGTATATTTCGTGTACGAGAAAGTAAAAAGGTACATAAATCACTGAATAAAGCACTGATATAAAGAATTTCATTTGAGAACGTGGTCAAAAACAATAAATAAGAGAAGTAGGGAGGTTTTTTATTATTATTTCCGCAAGAAAACACTTTTGGGAATCTTTTCCTTCCTGAAACTGCTGATTCAATTACGACGCCAGTAAGTTGCTTTTTCTTATTTTTAATTTATTTTCTGGAACAGCCCATTACCTGAAACGCTCAAATCTAAGCACTGCAGCTATTTTCGATGTTGTTTTACATTTGTTCATAAAATCAATTGGTACTTAAGGGTTAATTTACACCATGAGTGATTTTTATGTGACGATAAACAGTCTTTTTTTAAGAAAGGAAAGCTGCATTTTGTACAATTTGTCTTTTTAAAAAATACTACATAAATGTATTGGATCAATTTAGCAATGGATAAATTATTAGAAATTATAAATTTAATCGAGTGCCCCCCCCCAAAAAAAAGGAGTACTGTGTTAAGTAAAACTGTTACTAAAAATTTTATGCCACCAATTGAAAAATTAAGAAAGAACACTAAAAATTGTGTTTATATTCTTTCTGTAAATCCGTAATGATTTATTGAAAGAATTTTTGAAAGTTTGATTGTAGCACAATTTGATACAACAAACTATTGGTTTTATATATTTATAAAGGAAAATTAAAGATTTGGATATAAGTAAGGGGCCGTCCACAAATGATGTCACGCTTGGAGGGGGGGGGAAGGGGTTCGTGAAATTGTGACAGTTTGTGACAAGGAGGGAGGGGGTAACAAGAAGAGTGATATCACTCATTTTGGTTAAAATAAAAACATTTTAAATCAGCAGATTAAATTTTGAAGTTATTTTGAAATTACCAGAATTTGAGAGTATTTTTTAATTGGGGCTAAAACAACTTTCATGTGATTTTTTTCACTTATATTCCTTTTTTTTTTTGAAAAAGGCATTCAGGGTAGGTTCTGAGAATATGGTAGTAACAGAAATTCTTCACCACGAGAAAACCTCCCCCTGTCACACCCTTGAAATGTCCAACAAAAGATATGTCGCCCCACATGGGTGAGTGGTAGAACTGGTAGTGGCACAAACAGTGTGATCTTATCGAGGCGTCTTTTTTAAAAAAATTCAATCTGTTTAAAAGTATTTTGTGTTCAAAGATAAGATTTAAAGCAAAATATTTCAAATTCCAATATACTACTGTTTTAAATTGCTCTTTTATATTAATATTTTATTACTATTGTATATTAATTAGGTTTTTTTGTTGTGAACCTTAATCTTATTTCACACAAAATAAGTACACATATAATTATTATTATTGTTATGCTAACAAACGTCATTAAAACGCATAATTAAACTTTAAAAATAAAATTTGAAATATGATCTATAACGTAGTGCTTTGTTTCTGAACTGCAAGTATATGTTTATGTAATATAGCGTGGCATGTGACAAGGGGGGAGGGGAGGGTGTGTGTGGTGAAATGTGACACTTTGTGACAAAGGGGGGAGAGGGTCAAAAATATTGAAAAAAGTGTGACATCATTTATGGTCAGCCCCTAATTGGATAAAATATTGTATTTTCTGAAATTCTAGACTTTGGCCGTAGTTCGCTTTAATTTTTATAATTTCGTTCAAATTAATTTAAAATTATCAGATATAATTTTTGATATTTTATGAACTCTGTTGGTTTAAAAAACTCCCAAAATTTTGTTTTGAAAAATCTAAAGCACGAAAGCACACAATTTTTAAATAATCGTTTTCCTTTGATAAGTTCTTCGAATTTGACATGAATATTTTTGGTTGCAATAATCATAAAATATTTTTACAAGTATGCATTTTAAAGCTTGAACAAAATATTTTTAGATGGTACTGTAATATTTCAGAGAGAATGAAATTTATAGGCTGCTTTTGTTGATAATGAGAAAAAATGTTTCTTATCATGTGCAACTTAAATTATTCTTTAATTACATTATTTTTTGTATAATGAGAACGCATTTTATGAAGATTTCGTAGATTCGATATATTTTCCTTTTAGCTGGTTTATAATTTCTGTAATAAATGTGCCTATTGAGTAGTCTAATTTTTTTTAATTGGCTGACGGACCCACAAGTTAACAGTCCAGGGAATTTGTAATTTAATTTTTTACAATTTTGGTTAAAAATAATTTAAAATTTTTTATGCGCCAGATACTGAAACCAATTCTCTTGAAGGTGAACCTCAATTAAATATTTTGTTATGTTATTTTTGTTTATAATATTTGTTACTTAAAAGTTTCGTCTATATCTATTTGGAAGGGGACAGGGAAAAATCGAATCTTGCTTTGCGTAAGGACACCACACTCAAGTCCTGAATGCCATTAAAATATATGTTACGAACCTATAATGACGTTTCCTTGCCATGTTAGTCTTATGGTTGGAAACAGAGATTTACAGAGCTTCTTAACAGATGTCAGCTATTAACCCCCGACCTTCGAGGCAAACTTGGCGACGATTTGGTAACAAAAATGAAGGTTCTAGAAACTGCGAGAATTCGGCCTCTGTATTGTTCAGATAACAGAGATATGGATATCCTTCTGGAGAATTCCATGTGACGTCACACTCTATCGCAAGGCTATAAATACCCGAGGCTGCCGAACGAGTTAATCTCTTTGGAGTTTTGTTCGCAGTGCGAGTTTGTGAGCTGTTAGATGCTAATGATAGTGCTGTTTCTGTTATTAATAGTGATTTGCTGTCTGTTTGTGTTGCTAATTTTGTAAAAGAGCTGTTTAGTTTTGTTGCCTGTGCTTCGTGTTTTCTGGAATATTCTTGGAATAAAACGTCGTTCTCCATTATCCTGCTTGTTGGACTACATTCATGGTGCTCCCACTGGACGATTTTCGCAACATATAGTACCGTCGAAAAGGGGAATCACTCTTAGGTTTGGTTTAATCTTTCAATGCACGATTTTTTAAATTTCAATTTTTTTTTCATGGAAGTTCACATATAACAACAGAAAAATACTCAAAAAAATCAAAATAGAATTGTGATATTATTAAATTAAATTTAATGAACGTATCAAATCACTATTTCTTTTTTTTATAAAAACAGTAAAAAAAGTATTTAAAAAGCAATATCAAATGTAAATACCTCTAGAAGCAATTGATGAAACCATCAAAGATGCAAGACTCCTTTTAAATGCTAAAACTGCGTAAATATGTCAACAGGTGTATCAGGAATTGAATAACTGACTACCGCGGACTTATCAATAGGACCTGTGTTGTCCATGGAAAATGGAACGAATTATTATTATCCGGTGTGAGGTCCTGAAAAGCACCCGCAAATTTTCCCACGGAAAAAGTGACCGGGCCTCCCAGGACGCTAGCAGAGAGCGGCCGGAGAAAGGGGCCGACAAAGCCTTCCCAGATTGCGTCATCCCGGAGGGTCTTCGTTTGAAATTCACCGCCATTTGACCTCGAGTGGACACACACGGAGCCAGGGAGATGCATGGCGTACGCCTAGCACCAATGCGATTGAGGAAGTTAAAGACAGAGTTTTGTCATTGGGAGAAAGGGTCCCATCTCCTGCAAATGAGGAGCTGAACTTTTGACCCCGCCTAAAAAGGGCAGGTCCCAAGGAGGGTTTTTTAAGCTGGAACCAGAGAGGAATTGAGAGGATGATCGAGAGATCAAGATAGGGTTCGTTTGAAGAACCCGAGAATTAAATTCTCGTGACGGAGAATTTGGGAAAGCAGTTCTCAGGCTGCGAAGCTGCTGTACCGGGCCTTGCCCCGTTTAACCTAAGCCAACTTTCGGCTGTGTATCGCTCATCTCGAGTGGGAAGTTCTTAGGAACGCTGATTGAATTGGACGTGCCTTACGTCGCTACGAATTAACTTCTTGTTATTTGATATAACCCGTGAGAGGTTATCTGTTAGAAATCTGAGCGGATTCCTCCCTCAGATCATTATTCCGGACTTTGGACTTATACTCGCCTAGAGTAGAACTTTAAGAACTTTTGCATTACCTCGAGTGAACTCGTGAAAATCTGCGAACTGTATCCAGATTGTTTTCGACTTGTCTTATGCTATTTCGTCCTGAGTAAGCGGAGTTGTATTGAATCGATATTAATTTGTATATTCTGTAGAAATTCATTTAATCAAGAATTTTCATTAAAATATTATTATCTTAATATGGCTGTGTCGTCTGGTGAGTCCTTCATAGCTTAGCATCGCTGAGCTAAGACCCTATACCGGTATCTTATAATGTTTCTAATCTGATACAGAGTGTACGAATAGACAAAAAATTTTATATTCACTATTAATATGAAAAATAAATTATGTATCTATTTTGATACAATATGCAGTGAAGAGTTAAAAATCATTTCCAATTTTTTGAAAGTCATTACGTTAAACGAAATGAAAAAAATAACTATAAAAGGAATTATTGAATATTTTGATTTTATAATGATTGCAATGTACAATGCATAAAATACCCGTCCTGTCCGCGACTAAAGTTGCATGTTTACTTGGACGTTCAGTTGCTGAATAATGGTGAATTACATCTGGTAAATATAAAGAAAACACGTACGCGATAATTATTATTTGAAAATTTTTACTTCTGCCTTTCGGTAGATTAACTGCAATAATAATAATAAATAACCATACTTGCATTTTGTTAATTATTTAAACCTTCACTGCATACTGTATCAAATTTGATACATAATTTATTTTTCATGTTAGTAATGAATAGAAAATTTTTTGTCCACTCGTACACGTTGTATCAGATTAGGAACATCATAAAAGACCGGATAATAATCATTCGTTCCATTTTCCATGGACAGCACAGGTCTTATTGATAAGTTTGTGGTAGTCAGTTATTTCTGATACATAATTCCTGATACACCTTTTGACATATTTACGCATTTTTTAACATTTAAAAGGAGTCTTGCATCTTTGATGGTTTCATCAATTGCTTCTGCAGGCTTATTACATTATTCCATTTGATATTACTTTTAAATTATTGTTTTATGAAAAAAAGTAGTGATTGACACTTTCATTAAATTAAATTTAATTTCTTTCTGATTTTTCATTCTATTCATTTCTATTTTGATTTTTTTGTGTATTTTTCTGTTGTTATACGAGAACTTCCCACGCCAAACACATTTTTTATTTTGAAATTTAAAAAATCGTGCATTGAAGGGTTAACTTTATATTTATGATCCACTGTTAAATATTTTTAGTAATTTAATAGTTATTTGCTGTAATAATGTACTCGAGTGATGCTTCAGATAGTCTACATGAAGTAGTTATACATTCCTCTAATTTTAACTATTCATTGATTACATTCAACAACGGCTTACGATATTCCGTCATCCCATCTTTTTCCCGAGCAAGTTGCTAACACAAAAGCACCAGTGAAAAGTTTTCCGTTTAATTTCCGTCTTTCTAAAATCAATTACTCAAACCTTACTGGAGAAGGCTTTCGTGTTGGATAGGGGCCAAATCCAGTCTATTAAACACGTCTTTTTGAGTTTGGGTGTCAATACGTTTTCTTTTTGTGGAGAAAGCTAACTTTAGATCACGTCAGCCACTATTAAGAAGCAGGATGTCCTAGAAACGTGAACACTTTCAATAGCGACTAAAAGAAGCAATTAATAACGGATATTAAAATATCATGATTTATGAATTGATTAATGCCAGGTACACACATGCGGTTTATGTTGGACAAGCCATTAGCGACAAAAATGCCGGAGAAACGATTAGTGCCATAGATATATACATTGGTATCAGTTCGGTAGTACACACGTACTTCCCGTCGAGTTGCGATGCAGGACGAGACATTAGCGACACTTTTGCTCATTAGGCGACCGGTGCACACATGCGATTGGTCTCGGACAAGTTGTTTGTAGCAAAATGCCGGAAAAGCGATTAGTGGCATAGATATGTACATTGATATTAGTTGGTATATTGACACATATATTGACAATGATAGATATTCTAATGAAATCAATAGATATGTACATTGATTTCAGTTGGGTAGTACACACGTACCTCCCGTCGAGTTGCGATGCAGGAAGAGTCATTAGCGACACTTTTGCTCTTCAGAACCGGTGCACACATGCGATTTGTCTCTGACAAGCCATTTGCAGCAAAATGCAGGAAAAGCGATTAGTGGCTTCAAGTGCAGTGATAACAATTGGGTAGTGCACACGTAACGCTTTCTCCGATAGGTTTGCTTAGAACTTACCTTCGAATCGGAGGTTAATTGGAACAGAACTGGAGATACGTGTGTACTACCTAACTGTTATTAATATATTCAAGCTGCTAATTGCTTCTCCGGCATTTTGCATCGCTAATTACTTGCCCGACAAAAATCACATGTGTGCACCGGGCCTAAGCACTCTCTTGATGGAATAGCTCCACTTGGATTACCTCTCACTGTTGCGAAAGGTATAATAATAGCTTTCCGTATAAAAAACTGAATAGAACCACAAGATATGTTTCATGGTATAAATCCCTATCAAATTCTATAATCTCTGAGAATACAAATCCGGAACTAATCCAGGAAAGTGGTACAGAAAATGAAATTATTTTTGTTTTGAAATAGAATAAAGGTGTCACTAAAATAAATGTCTATTACTGAAATAAATGTGGGATTTGTGCCCGTCACCAACAGATGGCGCAGCAACTCTCATACCGTAACGGCTGGACGTCACTGAGGGCAGAATCAGTTAGAGGTGAGATCCGATAGAGATCTGATGAAGCTCTCGCGTAGGAGACTTCAACTGTTTTATCTCCCGCGAAGGGGAAGCTTAGTCAATGTCCAGCGATTGATCTCGTGTTTGTGGTCAAGCGAAAGTATTACCTGTGTACAGTGGATAGCATTGTGAACTCTCCGACACTAGATGCCATTTTCTGTTCTCACAGTTAAACATCATCTGCAATAATTTACCATCATCGTCTTCTGTCAACATTGTGTTAATAAATAGGTGCGTAACTCCATGTAGTGTGATTGGTATCATTTAAAAACCATCACATCCATATTAATATGTGATACAATGACGTAATAATAAACATATTATGTTGTGAAAGGCAACTTTAAAGTAAAAACAAATAATAGGGACACCTAACAGTAAATTTTCCTGAAGTCGTGTCATGAGCATCGCAATTGGTAGGATTCCTATACGGAATCTACCTAGAACCCAGAATTCCGGCTGTATCTGGACCACAATCTCATTCGTGATTGCTTTTACTAAAATACTAACGACTTAGGCGACCAGCTGTTTGCCGTAATATTAATAGCATGTAGCTATGCTTATGCTTTCGTCCCATTTCCACAATCTCGGCCAACATTTTCATTAATAGCAACTTCTGTAACCGAACATCCTCTTCCTCCCTATCCATCCTGCGTCTTCATCTCTCCATCCTTTTCTTTGGAGATGGAAGGCCTCGTTTCACCAGTTCAACATTCAACTTCGCCTCCTCTTCAGCCCATCATCCCCTAATGAATTCAGAACTACTTTAGTCGTTCTTTCAGGACTTTCTTACAAGATCCATCGTGTTTCTCCGAGTTCCATCAGCTAACTCTTCTTCAAAATCGAACTTATTAAAACAATGTGCGGTCCATCTCTCTGTTTTTGTGTACATTTTTTGTTACTTTTATTATTGTATTAATTTGTTTTTCATCTTTTTCCTTTCATTTTTTGTTCTTGAATGTATTTTGTACTCTTCGTATAGTTTTTCCATTTAGTTTTTATTACTGTCCAGTTATTCCATGTATAACTGTGTAATTTTGTGTTTTTTCAAAGCTTCCTTTTACTCTGCGTTTCCAAAATATTTTTATAACGTATAGCACAATAGCAGTTCTTCCTTTTGCTCCTGTAAACATTTGTAAACTTGTTGCGTTTTTAATTAGGCAGCGGTGTAGAGAATTGTCAAGTTTTAAGAGAGGTCACCCCATCGGGTGTTTTGATTTTTCTTCCACTTCATGATCGCGACACTGCGTAAATAACCTTATGGCTAGAGTTGCAGGGACTTGGAGTGGTGTAATGTTATGTTATATAGCTATGTTTGAAACTTGGCGGTTGCAGAGGCTGAGGGACTCTGCCAAAGTTTTATTGTGTGGTATATCTCGAAAATAGAGGTGGGGTAGGCAACCATTCATGACATATCTAGTCGTCGTGAACTTCCATATGAAATAAAAATTATCGATATCGGTCGGGTGGTTGGGGCTGGGAGACTGTTCCTCTAGTTTTACCAATCATTTTAAGTATACAGACTAGCCGCCTTCGGCGACCAGTCGTTCACTCATAATATTAATTGCCTCTACCTACTCTTTCAACTTGGCGAAATAAATTGGCGGTTGTAGAGGCTGGTGGACTCTGTCAAAGGGTTTTTTAAACATATCTCGAAAATGGAGCGTGATGGAAACAGGCGAACATTGGTATCATATCTAGACGTCATAAGCTTTCATATTAATAAAAAAATGTCGAAATCGGTCCAGTGGTTGAGACTGGGGGATTTTGACAAGGCTTCTTCCCATAGAAAATGTGCAGTGAAGTATTTATCTCAAAAATGGAGGGTGGTGGGCGTCAGGCGACCATTGATGATATATCTAGGCATCATAATCTTCCATATGAAATAAATCGATCGAAATCGGTCGAGTGGTTGGGACTGGGGGACTGGTCCTCTCGTTTCGCAATTATTTTACATATATAGATTTTATTCTCTCTGTGCAATTTCTTATGGTTCCAAAAAATTTTTTTCCCTACAATTTTTTGCACAGGAATATTTTAGGGGAAAACTAAGAGACAGGCTTCTTGGAACAACTCTTTATACATTCCCAAATTTTTGCTGCGTTGAGTTTATGTTTTCCTGTTTCAAAATTCTGTACGTACCGAAGGAAAAGTCAGAAGCAGTGCCGACAATTAATGCTCATATGGGGTGGGCTCTTGGTAGAGTCTTGTCTTCTTCACAGGAGATCATAGGTTCAAAACTAGATTCCACGTAATAACCGCCATGCATACGTGCCTGGTACACATTAAATCCATGGAGGGTCAAAGAGTCCTCCCGCTCATGTGGTGTGGAAATTTTAAGTGGAGGGTGCAGGCTCGGGTGTCAATCTCGTCATATGTCCATGGTCCAACATTAAGAGATCTATACCAAAATAGCCCTCATGTTGCTTCAAAACATTTACAGAATGAGCATTCAAGGCATGTTGCAGAAAGGAAAAGGAAGTGATATCACAACAAAGAGTTTGGCAATGAGCAGATAGATGGCATGCGCAGTCACGTTTGCCCTGTGACTAGGACATCATCTGAATCTTTTATCAGCTTCGTTTTGGTGTTCTTAGTTTCAAATTTCCGTTGCTTAGTTCGATATCTTCTGATGTTGTTCTTGCCTGTTTGAGATTCTTAATATCTTCCCATAGTGAGCCTTGAATAAAACATCAAGCATATCCTAATATTTTTCTAAAGAAGGATGAACTGGAAATATAGGTTACTTTTAGTTATATTTCTTATGTCCTTGTTAATCACAAAACACGCAGATGTTTTAATTATGCAAGAACTAACCTTCTTGTAAATTTAATTTTTGGAGGAAGAAAAAATCTATTCTCAAAAAATGCGCATGGAATATGCTTTACGTGTTTGATTCATCTTCATCATTATGAATAAATAATTCTTTCTACCTTGCTTCGCCTACGCTTTTAATTCCAGTGATACTCTTTCTTACTTTTACTTTATACTTTTTCCTTTCTCTCTATTGAGGCGAAACTTGAATAATTTAAACAGATTTTCTTCTCTTATGCATACATTCTATCATATTTAAAAGTAATCGCCAGAGGCTGCAGCAAGAACCTAGAAACTTGCTTTCAAGGGTTTTATTAAATATTTTTAATATTATGCCAACTGTCTTCGACGACTAGCTGATCATCCTTAATATTAGTAGCCCGTAACTATGTTTATGGCTATAGGTGCAGAAGTTGGCACAGTTATTGAGGCTGAGGGACTATGTCGAAGTTTTTGTTCTGCAATATTTCTCAAAAATGGAGGGCGATAGGGGCATGCGATCATTGATCACCTACCTAGAGATCTTGATCTTCCATCGAAAAGAAAAATTGGCGAAATCAGTCCAGTAATTGAAGCTGGGGGACTCTGCCAAAGTTTTATACCATAGAGAACATACGGTGAAGTAGTGTTTTCGAGATTTCTGTCGAAAATGGAAGGTGGTGGGGATAGGCGACCATTGTTGATGTATCGAGGGGTCATTGTTGATGCATCGAGGAGTCATTGATGATGCATCGAGGAGTCATTGATGATGCATCGAGGAGTCATTGATGATGCATCGAGGAGTCATTGATGATGCATCTAGGAGTCATTGATGATGCATCGAGGGGCCATAGGAAATATAAATTGGAGAAATCTGTCCAGGGGTTGTGGGCTCTTGGTTTTGCCAAAGAACGATCTCCCAAACCCTGAAAGTGTTTCTTGGTGTGTTTATTAGTGATCTCCTTTCTCCTTTTATGTATGGAATTTAAATCGTGCATTTTATTGTATTGTTTTGTTTACCAACATTGCTAAAAGTGGAAAAAAGTTTTGTACTTATATTGTGTAATTAATTCCCACCCTTGTTAATGCGTGTTGTATGTATACATTTTTAGGAGGGCAACAGATTGGTTGAGTTTGTGCTAATCCTGTATTTGGTCTCGGGGTGTTCTCCTTTCCCTTAGGGCTGGAGAGCTCATGGCCTTGTCTTGCTGTCGGTGGTCATCTATTTTCTCCAACTGGCCCCTTTTGGGCCTTATACCCTTTCCAGTAGGCTGGGCCAGGGAGGGTGTCAATCAATCAATTTGGTTTTCCAAGTTATTTTAAATATATAGATGTGTTTGTTTGTGTACTAAATTTCCAAAGTCTTGATTTTCTAAGCCTTTAACAGCGTTCGATCGAAGCCACTCAGGTAGGGGAATCTCGGAGGACTCCCTTCTCCAGAAGCGACGACTTGTCAAACTTCCCCATGATGGATTATCCGTGCCATTAGGACCGGAATTTTGATTGCCAGCGGGAAGACAAAAGTTTGGCGCAGGCTATGCAAATTAATTTTCATCGTGGGGCGGCTCTGAAATTGAATTCTCTATTGTCTGATATTCCACCATAAAACTCCCCAATGTTTTCATTTAAGAAATCTCCGCTCGACTTCCTCGTATATTTATTTCTGCATAAAAATGTCACTTTATAGCCTATGACCAAACTGAGCCTATGGTAATGCTGAGGTGGTAAAAAATATATTTTATCGTCTTTTTTATTTAAAATATGACTTAAATTTCTTCAGAAAAGAAGAAAATTTTTATTCTGATGTCACCGTTTCTTTTCTGTTAATTAAAACACATTAAAACGTATTCACGGTTTTACTTTATCACATACTATTGTCAGGAAACAACGATCATCGGTAAAACTGTTGTGCCCGAATTTTTTTTACCTTTGTATGCGGGTCGGTACAAATGCTGTATCAGACACAAGTGAGAATTTCACTCTCCGCATTAAACAGAGTACTTCTGGTTTATGTCCCCGTAGCCTAAAGGTTAATACGCCATCTAAAAATAAAATTATCTGTACAATTATGCAGTTTGTATTATTTTGAGTTTATGTAGTTTGTTTGTCGAATCAACTTTTAAACTTTTGTCAAATGAATATAATAAAAAATATTCTTTTTGATTCGCAATCGCTAGTTTTGCATATATCTTCTAATAAAAAATTTCGGTACCTTTTGAGATAAATCCTTCTGAAATATTTTCTTGAGAAAAATCGAAAGTGTTCCCCATTCGACCCGCTCGTGTATTTCTTCATAATGTTCTCTCTTGTGCAGCGTCTGTTCGATGAAGAACAATTGGTTTGTGCAACTTCTTCATAATGATAGCTCTTATGTAGCATGTGGTCAATGAGGAATAATTGGCTTGTGAACTTCTTTACAATGATGGCTCTTATGTAGTATGTGGTCAATGAAGAACAATCGGCTTGTGAACTTCTTTACAATGATGGCTCTTATGTAGTATGTGGTCAATGAAGAGCAATCGGCTTGTGAACTTCTTTACAATGATGGCTCTTATGTAGTATGTGGTCAATGAAGAGCAATCGGCTTGTGAACTTCTTCATAATGATGCCTTTACGTAGCATGTGGTCAATGAAGAACAATTGGTTATGCAATCGATTGTTCTCGATTGACATTAATGAGTTGATTCGAAAACATCCTCTCTCATTTTTGATTGCTTCCAGAAATGACTTCAGAATCTGCTGTCGGAAGAAAACGTTCGGTTGCCGTAATGGCATCAGGCATGGGGCGGCGTTCTGTCGGAAGAAAACAATTGCTACTTAATCTGAAAACGAAAAAAATACAGCAACATGAAGGCCATCATGACTTTAATTCTATTAAGTATTTGGACAGTAAATTAGGCAGATTATGTTCTCATGATGTTAACGGGGTTATCTTATCATTTTTAGGAGAAAGCACTTCGTGGTTGCAGTTAGAGAACAACTGTTTAGATTTAACCAGCAACAATCAGCAACCGATTATTTTAACAGAAGGCACAAATGGCAAAAAGCCCTTACGCTGATCTACATTAAGTAGGAAAATATGTCATTATCCCTTGAGGACGCCCGTTCCTTACACTTACTCGAAGAAGCGCATCGCAGGCCCGGGGTCGTGGTTTTTCAGAAAAACGCGCAAACATTTACCTTAATAGAAACATTTGTTGCAATGGTGTACAGAATATGAAATATTAATAAAATCATTTTTAGATCAATCTCCTAGGGAGATCATTAAGTTCAAGATTGATAAATGCTTGTACAACCAATGTATTTAAGAAAATATTGGCTTTTCGCCCAAAATTACCTGATTACCCCTGGATATAAGTCCATCTGTCTCATCGATAAGTATTTCCAAGAATTTTGAACCGATTATACAACTTTTGCTTCACCACAGTTTTCGGGTAATTGTATGACGATGTTGTGTGTAAAAGTTCTCATATTTTTGCTAGGTACTTTTTTTACACCAATTTTTAATTCCACCTGTCTCACCGTTTATTACACATTTTTGAACTCCATCATTCTTTTAAATTATCTTTGGACTCACAAATATCAAATTCATCGTCTAATTCCTTTCCATAATTCGACTTACGATATCTAATCCAACAGCAACAATTTCTTTATTTTTCTTTGTTAATAATCTGCGATTCTTAATTAGTTGATTTTCAGGTAAAAGCTTTTCTAATATTTACATCTCATATTTGTAGTTCGATTAGAGATAAATTGTCGCGATCTATCTGTTCTCTTTAGCAATCATACACAGAAACGTGATTGCGCGCATCGGGCTTCAGAAGCCCTACCGTCAGTTCTCTCAGATAATAAATGTGGGAAAATTCTTGAAATGCCAGTGGTCAGCAAGTACATTACATTGAATGCAGCTACTGTGAATTTGGAATATTTTCGTTGAGGGGTTAATTTTCTGTAATAAATTCTTTTAGGCACCGGGCCTCAGAGGCCCTATGCGCATCCTCCCGGGTTAAATCATCTGATAGAAAATTTTTTAGTTGCAATTCACAAAAACAATTTTATAGAAATAACTTAACATTAAGGTTAGGGGAACTTTTTTGGTGTTGTCCGAAAGTTGCTTAGATTGGACCATACACAATTAACCTTAATTCGACTATTTAAATCAATGGGATTATATTCTTAAAATACAGGACTAACTCAGAAAGCAGTTTATTACCGCTAGTAGTCCTCATAACTTGGAACTGAAAAAAATAAAAGCAAAAAAACAACAATAAAAGGGCACACAAAGCAATCAAATGTTGGAGCAAAAATTATAAAAACTTAGGATACGTATCATTTATGAGGAAATAAAAGAGAAGAGGAAGTAATACAATGCACAGAATGTCATACTTTCGTTCATGTGTTGTATGCTAGTGTGAATTTGAGAATCAAAAATATTTTATCTTTAATTGTGGTCCAAACTGGGTAACCAGTGTTCCAATCTAGGCAACCGCGTACCTTGATTGGACCGATGACACATTTTTTAAATTGGCTTTTTTACTAATTTAAAGTTTATTTCGTAAAAAGTTAATTACACTGTTCTAAAGATAAATAAACTGCAAAAAAATTCTATTACTTTTATTTCGTTAAAATTATTTCTCCATCAATGTACATTGAAAAATGTCCAGGTGGTCCAAATTAGGCGACTCTTCCCTAAATATCCCTTGTTTGTCTTAAGAAAAGCATCTCACGAATATGTCTGGTTTGTTCCAGAATTGGATAAAGATCTACAGTTTTGATGTAAGAACTACATACAAAATTTCATCCACTGAACGATTTGAATTTTACCAAGTTCTCTGCATAAAGGCCCACAGCATAACCTTCTTGCTGCATCTATTTGTGTTTCAGTATTTTTTTCTATAATACTTTCAGAGGTCATATCATGTTCTGAATGCAATTCTTAAACGATATCAATTCCTTCGCAGCTTGTGAGCAACATTATGAATAAATTATTCGGAAACTGTTTATCCTCGCATGCCTGTCAGTGAATAGCAGATATTTTAGACGCCCCTAAAATATCTGCTTCAGAGCCTTCCTTTGAAAGGAAGCTCTGTTTTATTTATGCCGACATATCAAAAGGAAATGAATAACTGACACGCTTTGCTTTGGAAATGATGCAGAAATTTGAAAACACAAAGGGGAATAGATATTTTATTTTCTGTCCAGTAAATTACATTTCAAATTCGTGTCCCGTTTTCAAGCTTACTTTCATCTATTCATACATAGAGCCAAAACATACAGAGCCTATACATAGAGCCTATACATACATTTACATAGAGCCAAAAATGAATAACTCACAACATTTACTGACAATTATGTTTACCAATTTCGGGGAATGGACGCAGACTTGATAAACTTACAGGTGACTTGAGGTTAAGACGGCGAGAAATTTCCTTGCACTTAGAAGTGAACGTGAGCCAAGGTAGAACGATCAGTCTTCACAAAATTAGTTTTAGTTTTATTATATTAACGTCCCATTTTGAAGCAACACGAGGGCTATTTTGGGACGGATCTCGTCATTTTGAACCGCAGTCAGATGGCGAGGACGACACATTGAGTTAGCACCACCCTCTCCATATTTCCGCATCACACCAGCGGGACGACTTTAGCTCCTTTACGTATGCTTTAACGTGCAAAAGGCCCACATAAACGATAGATTTTTAGTGGAATTGGATTTCGAACATCGAACCCCCCGGCCCCAAAGCCGAAATCTTACACCTAAGCCATCGTAGCCCGCATTAGCAATCATGGAAAGAGTGTCTTCGTTAGCCCTTACTTCTGAACACCAGGGCCAGATTACTAAACAGGCAAAGTAGGCAACTGCTTAGGAGTCACAGGGCCTTTATATTATTTTTAAAAATTGTAAATTACCCTGAAAACAATTTACGAGGGTCGTTCTAAAAGTAAAAAACGTTTTGATCTGGCAAGCCGCGCAATTCTTCCACCACTTCCACCCCGTGTTCTTGACCATCCCAATCGGTCGTTCCAATCTGACGCTAACAGCAAGCAACTACGGTTTTTTACTAATTATATGTGCGACTTCAAAATGTGGGACAAAGCTGACTATCCTCTATGTGTGAGGTTCGTAGTGTAAAACGCTTTCTGAATGCAAAAAACTACACCCTATCGAAATTTAGAGACAGATAACCGAAGTTTATGGATATGTGATGAATGAAGCTTTAGTTCGAAAATGCTGCATCATGTTTAATGGCGGACGAACGAATATTCATGACGAAGAAGGATCAGGCCGACCTTCAGTTGTGACTGACGAACTCAAAGCAAGGATTGAGGAAAAAAATCAACAGGATAGACATTTCACTTTTGTAGGCGGTCAGCAGGCAGGCTTAGTGTTGGATTCCATAGAAATGATACACATTTCGTCAATCTAAATGGTTATATTATCAGGATTAAGTTTACATTTTGGAGAATCATTATTTACAATTAAAGGTATTTACAAATGAAATAGTTCGTCATTAAATAGGCTTTGGGAAGGCCCATCGTCGCCTTTAGTCTTTGTCAGAAAAAAACCCACGTCGTTTATGCGTCTCGTACCGCATCTTCGTCTTCTACTGTTCTCGGCAGCTTGATACTCTGACGTCACTGCGCCATCGACAGCGCCATCTACAGGTACTCGGCTGCGGCTGGTGGCCCACACTCTTGATGCACAGATCTTGTTCTTTCCTGAAATTTCAAGAGCAGTTCTTTATGAAATAGAATTTTTTTGGAGGAAACCACTATGGAAATGACAATGAACTAAAAAAGGACGTTAGTGACTGGTTCAACTGGACTGAAATAGAATTTTTTGGGAGGAAACCACTATGGAAATGACAATAAACTAGAAAAGGACGTTAGTGACTGGTTCAACTGGACTGAAATAGAA
>BGPR01000049.1:214053-227161 GCA_013235015.1 Araneus ventricosus | reverse complement strand
AGTGACTGGTTCAACTGGACTGAAATAGAATTTTTTGGGAGGAAACCACTATGGAAACGACAATGAACTAGAAAAGGACGTTAGTGACTGGTTCAACTGGACTGGAAATAGAATTTTTTGGTAGGAAAACACTATGGAAATGACAATGAACTAGAAAAGGACGTTAGTGACTGGTTCAACAACTTGGCGGCAACTGAGTATGCAGAAGCCACAGGGAAGCTGGTGGAGCGCTAGGATAAATGTTTGAATTTGAATAGCGACTACGTAGAAAAATAGATAAGATATCAAATTATGTTGTAAAATACGTTTTCTTTCTTTATAGTAAATAAAAATGTCTATAGAAGCAAATGTTCTTTACTTCTAGAATGACTCTCGTAATTTTGTGCTTTCATTTGATTTACAAGGACCGGGTACTCGAAATTATTGAAATTTAAATCAAGTATCGTTTAAATTTCAGAAATTTATTCTTCGGATGTTTTCCATGCTTTCAAATTCACTTGCATATCATTATGGTCCAGTTTGATTTGTAGTTGGCTGATCGACTCAAAAGCCATCAATCTTGTTTAGTTTGTATCAAGCATATAAAGTGTATTAAAAAAAAATTTGAAATTTTTCTTTTACCTTTTTATTTATAAATTACTATCAAATATAAACTTTAATTTTTTTATAAGCGAGATACTAAAACAAATTTTTTGAAGATGACCCACAATTAAACGTTTTATTATTTAAATTTTCATAATATTTGTTAAGAGGTTAATAATTTGGTTTTCCTTTACGTTAGCCATCCGGAATCAGTCGTCGCCACCACCTTGGCGACGACTGGTTCCATGCTAACGGATCGGAACCAGCGCTATCGCGCCAAGGTTGCTAACGCGGCCGAGAAGACTGATTCCCTGCTAATGGAAAAGTGCCTTTTTCCTTAAAGCTAAATACTAAAACCAATGCTTTTGAAGTTGACCTATAATTAAACGCTATTATATAACGTTTGTTATTAAGTTCTCAAAAACGTTATTATTTAAGTTCTCAAAATATTTGTTACCTGCTTATATGGACGAGTTTTCTGTTTTATTTGTTTTGAATTCACAGACCGTTTTCCGGTAACCCTCCGATTTAAGCAATCGCCAAATCCGTTTGGATAGTGTGTCGCGCCAAATTCGAACTATTTTTTTAAAAAAAACACAAAGTGTTCAATTATGTGTTCTTTGAGTTCTTTTAACTTTTTTGATTTAAAATGGTTAAAAAAGAAAGAAAAAAAGGCCTTTAAAACTGCTAAATTTCAAATGGAACCATTTTAATTAATTAAATCGTTTGGAAAAACATTTAACCGACAAACAAGCCTTAAAGAGTCGCCAAAAAGAACGATAACGAACAATTATGGCAGCCTTTCCACAAAATGTGGTTCTTATTTTTAGTAAACATTGAGAGCTGCAGCAATAAGAACATCAAATTTAATATTTTCAAAGCACACCCAAGCCATAACGTTAAAAACTCAAAACATGAATTAACACCTTCAAACAAGGTGTTGCAGCTTGGAAGATTCTCATTGTTGAAGCATTACACCGGAAGTCGGTCGGCATAGCGGAAGTTCTAAATTACTCCAAAAATGCTAAACAGAAAACTCGCCCATGGAAATTAAATGAAAGCAAATAAAAATAATCTGGTTTTGGAAGTTGGGGAGGGCCCCGAATTTTGCATTGCCTGTAGGTCCCTTACTGGGCTTAATCCGGTTCTGCTGAACACTGTAGGACATTAGCAATTACATCCAATTATGCGGTTTGAAAAAGAAACAAAGCAAAGGCTGTTGTCTGTAGAATGAATTTATCATCAACGATTCGGGAAATGATTTCGTCCATGGTTCCACTAAGGCAGCAGATTGATTCCGGACATGACTGTCGATAAAATCGTCGTAACAATAAATTCTTGATAGTATGAGTTTGCAGTATTTCGAGGCACTAGAATCGCTTTTTGTTCCGAAAATTGTTAAAATGAGCACTTTTATGAGAGAGGCTGTTAATGCTGCCATTACATTGAGATTTCCCTCTACCAGAGACTCCGAAATAGTCTGCAATATCTCTTCCGAGTATCGAAAGCACGTGACGAGATGGCGGGAAGAAAAATTTCAATACAAATATTAATGGTCGCTATTTTGGCGTTATGGTCAGCAAACTCATTATCCGAGTTACCGGCATGTGCCTTCACCCAGGCAAAGCCCACCAACAATCCAGCCAAACGCGCGAATATTATTTTTTTTTATTTTATTGACAAATTCAAACCTTGGCTTAACGCTCTTCAGAGTTTCAATTGATGTTTGACTATCAATAAAAATATTGATTTAAGAATCATTTTTCAATGCCCACTCTGCAGCGAAGTTAATTGCCGCAATCTCGGTCTGGAAAACTGAATTAAAATGTTTTAATTTGAAACAATTTTGGAAAGAGATATCATTTTTGAGTATGCAAACGGCGAATCCAAAATCATTATCGATCTTGTATCCATCCGTGTATACATCAAATTGATTGCTTGTGGAAATTGGATTTTGACTGATCAGTCTTTGCTCAACTTACTATTGTGAACATTGTACATTGGCAACTATTCTGTTATGCGCACACCACTGGGCGCCTTTTTTTCGTTTCGGCGAATTTTCTTGGAGCGCTGAATCGCCAGTTTGGCTCTAGAAGCGTCAGAAAAATCATGGTATGCGTATAACCGAGCGCAATGCTTTGCGCTGGATCACCTAGTGCAATACATTCTGCAACAATTTTATCAACGAAACAAACGGCAAAACTTAAAAAATTCCACCGTTCCAAGTAATAACTTAGATTAACAGTTTTTAGTCAGATGATAACATTTTATTATATGTATAGTATAGTACAGTATTTTTTAAAGAATTCCAATCTATGAACTGTAGATTATTTATATATATCACGATATCTCAAGCGGTGAATCAGGCGCTATTGGCAAAGCCTTTTTCTCCTTTTCTTCCTGTGTTTGGCAACAGCAATAACTGGTTTGGCGTCATTTCCTCGTGCTTCTCTCAGACCTGTTCACTTATTCCTGGCGGTGGTAAGCCTTTTTCGCTTTTATTTTATTTTTTGTGAACACTACGATTTTATTTTATTTTATTCTACGTCTTTTGTATTCGGATTTTTTGCTTTCGATTTTTTAAATCATCTTCAATGTATTTGTCTTTTATTCCAGAATTTTTTCATTTTTAATTGTCTTATGCTTTTTGCAGGGATGGCGACATATTTTAACGGGTTTCCTACGTCGTTAGCAGAAAAAAGCACACATTAATATCATAAGCGAGCTTCTCTTCCTGACGAACGGCTCGCTCTGATATTTTTCAATTTATTATAATTTTTGTCTATTTTTTGCCATTGTGTCTTGGTTGTTTTGAATTTTTGTCTTTTGTTTGTTTTGATATATATATATATATATATATATATATATATATATATATATATATATATATATATATATCAAAACAAACAAAGACAAAACTATGATTGAAATTAAATGGAAAGACTTTGTAGTTTATCGGTAAAAGCTTATAGATGCTCATAAGGGTGTAAATAAGTGAAATCTATACGAACCGCTAAAAATTAGAGAAATCATGATGCTTTCTGCGAACAGTGCTAGCATAAAGCTAAAAACACTATCCTTCACGCCGAGCATTATGATAGAACAAGAATTCGAATGAAATACGAAATATTAGAAATAATTTTACATACCTAAGACTGAGGGACGCAGCCAACGGAGACAACAGGACAAAGAAGTGAATTGAACGCGTTGTGTAGGGTCCGGATGTTTACGAAATATCAAGTTACTTTCTTTTGCGCCAAACTTTTAAGGTTGGAGGAGAGTTTGGATTAAGATTACGAAACCGATGGACACAAAGATGAAAGCGATCTACATTGAGAAAACGATGAAAATTAAAGATATGATGATGAAAAAAGGTAAAATGATAACAAAACGGTGTATTTAAAAATTAAGGAGAAAACGGTAATGAAAAAAAGGGAAATTGATAACAAAAGAGTGTATTTAAAAATTAAGGAGAAAACGGTAAGTGTTAAATAATGTTTGAATTTGAATTCCATTAATAAACGACTGAAAGATGCGTTTACCAGGTAATCATATTAGACCTGTCTGGCTTGAGAGACCCTACCACAGTATTAAAACTCGTCCAGCATGGCTGTAATATGCAATCCTTTACTTACATCTTAAAGCCATTAATTAAAGGTTCATAGAAGGAGATAGGAAATTTATTTTATTACTATTAAGGTTATTTATAAATTTATAAGGTGCTGAATTTGATTCTTGATTGAACTATTATATCTGCATGTTTTGTTAATTCTTATGAGTTTATATATATTTGTTAGTTATATTTATTAGTTTTGTTATATATATATGTAAGATCAGGCTTTATATAAGGAGAAAAGGCAGTCCATTGTTCAATTCAAGAAAAAGACGAATTTTGTTTAGATCTTCATTTTATTTATGCATCAGGTTTTATTTCTTCATAGCTAAAAGTATTTCATTTATTTGCAGCTCCATGACCAGAATTTAGAAGTTTTTACGCCCGGCCGGCGCGTTGTTGTTGAATGATTACATGCTGGCGTGAAAAAGGGCAGAAATGAATGCGCAGAACGCTTAAGTACTCAGGAGAGGGAATTTTCCCTTTTTGAACCTCGTGACTTGTAAAGAAAGTTATAGTCCGTTAATTATGATGAAAGTAGAATTATTTAAAATGAGGTGTCATTAAGATTATTTAGGAAAGTTAAATTAAAATATCACATATATATATATATATATATATATATATATATATATATATATATTAATAAAAGAAAACATAGAAAGAAAGCATTAAAAACACGTTGTAAAAGAAAAACCAAAATAATAATAAAAAGGAACAAAAACGCCAACGTCCGGGACGCGTCATCAGCAAGGGAAATTCCGAACGGGCGCAAACAAAAAAAAAATTCGGTGTTTTCTGAACACAAAACTCTAGCAATAATGCCAAAAAGAGTTTGTTTCCCCCGGAACACCGAAACAAAAACCAACGTTTGAAAAAAAGCAAAAAACCTAAGTCCAATTGAGAAAGAAAACACCGAATTTTTTTGCTTGCGCCCGTTCGGGATTTCCCTTGCTGATGACGCGTCCCGGACGTTTGCGTTTTTGTTCCTTTTTACTATTATTTTGGTTTTTCTTTTACAAGGTGTTTTTAATGTTTTCTTTCTATGTTTTCTTTTATTAATATTTCTCACTTTACGGTTGTACTGCTGCATTGGCGCATTCACCGCATTTGTGAAGTTTTTTTCCTCATATTTAAATCTTTTATAGAATCTATTTTTTTCTAAAGTTTTCTTCTTTTGAATTGCATTTGTTTCTGGTTTTGTTTATTTTTATATATATATATATATAATATGTGTGTGTGTAATATAAATCCAAATATAACTAGTATATAATCATACAGAAATAAAGTAAACAAAACATATCAAGAATTAAATCCTATACTAAAAAGTCATTATTTGAACAATACATCAATTTTAAATAAAATCTAATAAATTGAAATTACTAAAGATACCATAAGCAAAAAATCAAGTTTAAGCATTATGTATCAACAAGTGAAAGAACACTGTTGTTATTAAGAATAATGAAATAGGCAATCCAAGTAAATGGAGTTTTCAACAGTTAATATAGCAGCTTGGCTGTGGACAAGCTATATATATATCAATTGAAAGTTCAGTATGACCCAAAACATTTTGATGTAGACTTTATCTCTTTTATATATCCCTGCAATCATTACATTAGAACTTGAAATTTGCTTATTAGTCGGCATTGGAGGTGCGTAATTGTAGAGAATAAGAATTTCGTATATAAAGAAGTTCGGTGAGATGCTCAGTTATTCAATAAACTTTCCCCAAAATCTATCAGAATAGGATCTCAAAGAGAATTTCTGATGCAGAAAGATCTCATGTATTCTTATTAAGGCGAATAAGTACTATTGCACTATCTGCTCTCATTGTTCAAGGATGCTTGTATTCGATCGTATTATTAATCTATGATACAGATAATTTTTATTTTTCTAAAACAGAATTTATGATAGTGATAATGCTTTTTCATTTAACAAATCCTGAAATTCCGGATTTTAAAATTTAAAAATCCGGGATTCTCTATAGTATATCCTGACAACAGGCACCCCTGAGGGGAGTTGCGTCTATTTGGCAATGGGTAATTGCTTTGAGGTACCCTACATTTAATTACGGAGCAAAACTGGGAAAACTGCTTCATTTGATCTTCGGAAAGTCATTCCATTCCAGTGTTTGTGCAGATTCATTTTCCGGGAGTGTCCTGGAGCCCCCCTGAGACGGGAATCTGCAACCGTTTTGTAATGAAATGTCGAAGCGAGATCGTTTGACCTTTTTGATCCCTTCGACGGAGACGAGCGGTGTGGGCGGGACACCTGTTTCCATGGGAGGGAGGGAGGGATGGCACCGAAGGGCCGGCGCCTCGCATTATTGATGCTGCATCCAGGAGTTGTTAAACCATCGGTGAAATTGGAGTGGGATGGAGAAGGCACCCCCGTGGAATCAGAGTTCCTGTTTCGGAACTAAAGCGAAAAACTCATACTAGCCGCCTTCGGCGACCACCTTGATCGCCAAAAATAAAATTTCAACTGAATCACTTATAAATAATTTTATAACCATGGTGCCTTTAACTCTTTAATCCCGAGTTGAATTTTTCCCTTTATGCCCTTTAAAACCGGAACTTGTTGGGAGGATGCGACATGAATTGGACTCTTCCAACCTGGGTGGTCATTTACCCCACCAATTTCTAGGGAGAAATTCTATGGGGAAATTTCTATGAGAGGGTTATAAGTAGTTTTAAACTTCAAATTGCTATAGACATTTAACCCGTGTTCATTTCGTAGCTTTCCATTCTTTTTTTGTTACTTGTCTACATTAACGTAAAATACGCAGTTGATTTCAACATTACATTGGCACGGCACATTTTACGTCCAGAAGCCTGCTAGTTGGCTTAAAACACGCCGATAAAAAGAATTAAAACATAGAAACGGTTATCTTTCAGTTTACTGGATTATTTCATTACATACTTACTATCTTGAGGACTTCCCTTACAGATTTCACAGAAAATTTGATCAAAATAAAAGAAGAAAGTAAAATCCAGTAAGATATTTTCTTAGCTTTCAACTATTGTAGAGAAACACGCAACTAAATATTTTTTTAAACAATGAAAACGGTTTGAGATGTGAGTTGCAACAAAGAAAAGTATTGTTGTAAATTATACAAAAAATATTTTAAAAGGTTATTAAAATTAGACAAAAAAGTGTAAGGCAACTTAATTGACATCATTGAGTAGGTTTTTTTTTTGCACTTTCAGATGGCATAAAAATGGTTTTGTTGCTGTAATATTTTCGGAAGTTATTAAGGAAGGACGCCAAAATTTCGCTTAATTTTTAATTAATTAAATTCTAGTTAAAAATTCAAAAAACGGCTCCGAGGTGCACTTTCCCACCCTCCAAAGAATGTTCGTCCCAAATGACGTAGCTTTCGGTCTAGCGGTCTGCCCTGCAGTGGACCAACACACAGACACACACATTCTCTTTTATTATTAGTAGAGATTGAACGTGATCCTTTTTTATCATATATAGGGGAGAGTCACAGAATTTGGACTACATAGATATTTTTTAATGTACAGTGACAGAAAAGTAATTGTAATGAAGAACAAGCAGTAGAATTTTTTTGTAGTTTATTTATCTTCGGCACAATGGAATTAATTTATTTATGCCATACATTTTAAAGTATGAAGAGAATAGCTTAAAAAGTTGTGTCATCGGTCCAATCCAGGAAACGGTTTGCCCAGGTTGGACCGACAATTTTTTAAAACTTATCCTAGCCGATCTAACACCTTTATAAATCAATTGTATAAATTGCGACAGGTGTGATGGCAGAAAAGCCCCTGGCAGAAATAACCCTGCGATTATTTGATAAAGCAGGCACTGAAATTTAAGTTTTCTTTTATTTTTCGGGGTTGACAAATATAAATTCATAGAAATTCTATTTAATAATTTCAACAAATCCAGTTTTGAGCCATCGCCATTCTGGCTGGATTGAAAAGAATTTTACAATAGATTCCGACCTTTAACTTGGAAGAGTTTTTCCTCCCAAAGCGGAGATGGAAGGTTGTGTTCTAAACGAAATCCATTTGAATAATTGATGGCGCTGGAAGGTCCTTTTGTTGGCAGAGGCCCGGGGGTGACGCCAGTGGAGTAATCGTCTGTGGCGCCCGACGGACCCCATCGATTGCTGCAACAGTTGGTTGCATTAGATACGTGTTGATCCCATGGTGGGCGGCTTCAGAAGCAACCCTTTCGAAGCTTGTGAAGAACTTCAAAAATCTTTTTCTGTTAAAGATGGCAGCTTGAGATATTTAATACCTGAAGGGGATGCTGAAATAAAAATAATATAGAATATATATATAACAACCGCTCATTTATATTTCAGCTGAAGTGATGACGGAAAATACAAATAACAAAACACAAATAACTCAGTTGAATAAGGTTAAGAAGCCAGGCGTCCATCTTATATAATTTTTTTGACTTTTCTACCTTCAGTTATACAGTGTATCCATAAATGGGAACGAAATCTCTCTCTCTCTCTCTCTCTACAGGGTGACCACAATTATCGTGGTCCAATAGCTAATTTCTAAACCGTTAGAGATAGACATATACAGTAGAGTCTCCCTACAACGAAGTCTCCCTACAGCGAATTTCTCCCTATAACGAAATTTTTAATCGGAATGTTAAATAACATTCAAAATATTCTCCATATAACGAAGTGGTTGTCTCCCTTTAACGAACTTTTTCAGACCTTTAAAATTTCGATTTTTGTCATTTTTGAAGAAATTTGCAAATTTCTGTGCAAACAAATCGCTCACACGTGCCTGTTTCTGGAACCACTCGCATTGTTCATTCCAGCGATAACACATATAACAATAGAATGCTATGTGAAGGGTAATGCAGTTGTGGGGACCTGACTTTCTACAGAGGGAGCAACATTTCTACGGGTCAAGATTCCAAGAATCGGGGTGGAAACAGCAAATGGATGGGAGAATACGCATTATATGTTTATCCGTACTAGTACATATTATTCTCTAAATTGGTGAATTGTCTTCACTTTTGAGCATTTTGTTTATACAATAAAAATTAGTATAATTTTAACAAATTTATAATAAATATTACTTCATTTTTAATTGAAAATCATAATTAAATATTTTTGAACTTATCGCACATACTAAAAGGTTTGTAACATTTACTTAAATAACTGCAAAAATCTCTAATCTCCGTATAACGAAATTTTCTCTATAGCGAATTTTTCAACTGGAATCAAGCGATTTCGTTATAGGGAGATTCCATTGTAGTTCCAATTGAAAAATGCTTTAAATAAAGGAAATAATTATATTTTATGTTTTTTTCGGTCACTAAATATATTTCTGGAAACATTACGAATTCTAACTTTTTATGCAGTTCCCCTGTCCTATCAGTCATATTTAGTAAAATATTCTAACATTTTTTTTAAAAAAGTCTCTCTCTTCAGCGACTGACACTGAGCGAGTTATGGAGCTTTGAATTTCATGATTTTTAACCAATCAGAGGTTTCATCGAGCAAGTGCTGCCCATTGATTGGTGAATAGTCTGCAAGACGGCTATTGAAATGGTTTGAAATCGATATTCAAAGTTCCATAACTCGGTCAGGTTTAGTCTTAAACGAGTGGGGCTTTTTTTGCTTAAAATGTTAGTGTCAAAAACATTTTACTAAATATGATTGATAGGACCGGGAGACTGTATAAAAAGTTAGATTTCGTAACTTTTTCATGAATATATTTATTCACTCTGAAAACATATATTGTAATTCTTCCCTTCATTTAAAGAATTTTTCTGATTGGAACAATATTTCTATCTCTAACCGTTCAGAAATTAGCTATTGGACCACGATAAGTATGGTCACCCTGCATATATGTATGTTTGTGTAATTATATATGAGTGCATTTGTGTAAGTATATATAACAGAAGCAATTCGAAAAAAGGTTAGGAAGTTTCATATATGTAGGTCTTTTTCTGTCAAAAAATTTAGAAAACTTAACTTAAAAAGTGCTTATTTTCCAGAATTAGTGTTGTGCCATGGCTTCAACAGAAAGGGAAGTTAATTTTTTTCGTTGGTAGACTTCTTCGATTTCAGGTCATAAGAATACTACATATTGCAATGGTTCTTATGATAGACTTTGGGGAAATTTCTGCACATCTTCAGGATCATGGTCCCTAGAACTAAAATCACCCCTCGTTTAAAGGTTTATATATATTATTAAAATGCTTTACCCATGTTATCTTGTTAACTGGATAAATAGAGTGATTTTCATTGTATTTGAACCAGAAGTGTATATGTTGTAAGGACGGTCAAAATTTCATAAATGGGCTTAAAAGGCTTGGAAATTTTAATTTCCCGGTATTTCCCTTAAGATAGAAGATCGAAAGAAAATTAAAACTATGCAAATTATCACCTTATCATAACAAACATCTTTTATGCTGAAAGTTTTTAGTAGCTACCTATTGATTAGAAGTTATGAGCTGAAAAGTGATTTTCCACCCCACCCCTAAATGAGACTCAATAACCTATACACGTGATACCTTGTTGGAAAGTTATCATTACTTTTTGTTTCTCTTCCACCTTTCATTCACATCCCAGATAGCACGTACGTTTGCAGCAAGTTTGATTTTTACTTGATATTATCTAGTCATGGCAAATTTGACTCGTCAAAGTTGAAGCGAAACTGCTGCAAACTAACAATGCAGAATCCGTCAACCCTCCTTGCATAACAAGTTTGCGACAAGTTCGCCACTACAAAAATAGACAACTAGCGCCACCCCTCCTTGCAATGCAAATTTGCTGTGAATTTGTCATGACAAGTTCACAACACGATTGCAAAACAAATTTGCTGCAAAGATGATAGCACACTAAGAGACACTAAAACAGAGAAAGATCTTTCTCTGTTTTAAAAACATCCGATTTTTAATAGCATCTCCTAGACCGTCCTTCTTTTTATTAATTCAATAAATCAATGATAATTTGCGAAAAAACTAACTTTTTTATAAAAAAATTTTGAAACTTTTCCCATCTTTTTACTAAATATAGAACTCGCACTTTAAAGAAAACTATATCGCCTTTTTCTTAATGCTGAAATTTTAACGTTTATAAACAAAATTAAACCTAAAAAACAGTCAATGTTTGTTGAAAAATAATAACTTCATTTCGTCCCATTTTAAAAGTAATTACTTTTGAAACCTAATTTCATAATTTATTCTGTTAACAAAACGTAGTTATTACCGAAAATCGCTCTCTCTTTGATTTCAAATCATATTCTCAACACAAAATTTAAAAAATGAATGAAATCAAGAAAACGAGTTTAAAATAAATCGTATGCGCGATCTATTAGCACAACCTATCTTCTCCTCTCGTAGTCTAGCTGGCCGAGTGGTTTAGAGAATCAGCTTTGGAAGTGGGAGGTCGAGAGTTCTAATCAGAGGTTGTGTTCGTACTCTGTTTCTGTTATAGTTTGCAATGAGTTTGACGTGGCATGATGACTTCGGAGCTTGCATTAACTTGCTGCAAACTTATTTCAAGCTTGCACGCTTGTCATGTTAAATTTGTTGCAAGCTTGCGGATTTGCAGAGCAAGATTGCTGCAAACTAAAATTGCTATCTGGGCT
Source organism: Araneus ventricosus (assembly GCA_013235015.1). NCBI lineage: Eukaryota > Metazoa > Arthropoda > Arachnida > Araneae > Araneidae > Araneus > Araneus ventricosus. The sequence continues at coordinate 215,374 of BGPR01000049.1, read as the reverse complement.
AGATCCAATATGTATAAAATTAGTGGACGAAATTTTCTTTTCCTAGTATCTCTGGACAAAAGGCAGCCTTTGCCTTCCAGCTTGCCGAAGGGATTTTTTTTGTTGGTTCAATCCATTTCGAAATAGATTTCCTGTTCGATGCTTCTTTCCAGGGATGGGTTCGAAAGTTCATGTAGAAGGCAGCGGCTGAAAATAGTTCAGCTAAAAAGGAGAAGAATTTACTTTCCCTTCCAGTGAAGCCACGAGTTAACGGTGATTCCGAATACTAAGTGAATAGTGAATTTCATGCTAAATTTCTTACAATAAAATTTCTTAAAATTAAAAATCTGATACTCCAAGATTTCTAATTCTCTTTTTACGAATTCTTTCCACCACATACACTTGCAAATATACAAAGATTTTGAATTTCCCACGAACTTCATGGATACCCTATATGCTATTTAGATACAAATCAGCGTGTAGTTTTTTTCTGTTTCATATGTTGAATTGTTTTTAAGAAATTATTTTGCTAGATATTTTATAACCTAAAATTACTGTATTGTTAGATTGTTTTTAATACATTACTTTATGTTTTGATATTAATCAACATAGATGATGATGGCCCCATAAACAAATTCCCTTATCATAGTATTGGTTCCTAATGATTTCCATATAGATTTATTTTGTTTTTCTGATCATATCTTTTGTCAGGTCTTCACAACGCAGACTGCATAGATTTCATTTCTACTATGAATTTATTTTTAATTTATGTTTTGATGTTAACCAACATATATCATGATGGCTCCATAAACAAATTCCATTATCATAGTATTGGTTCCTAATGATTTCCATATAGATTTCTTCTGTTTTTCTGGTCATATCTTTTGGCAGGTCTTCACACCGCAGACTGCGTAGCTTTCATTTCTACTATGAAATTAATTATACTGAATTTGTTTGCTTTAGACCTTAATCAAGTCATCTCTCTTTATACCAGTTTAAAAAAACAGTTCATAAGAGAATTTAAAGTTTGCTTTATATCATGAATGCACTATTTTTGAATCAATACGAAAGGCTATTTTGTAGTTGCTTCATAATTTTGAACTTTGATTAGATGACGACGATGACCCCTGAAGTGATTTCCAATTCGCTAGACTTCGACACGCCATGAATAACATTAATTTTTAATCCACAGTATTCAACGCGCAAACTGTGCATTCTCACGAACCTGCGATTTTTCGATCCCTGCGCCAAGTCTATATTACCAAACCACGTCTCTATCAACTTAAGATAGATCTAGTATTCTCAATTGGCAATAGAACCTGAATAAAATTTAATCCTTTCG